>CAJNDS010002356.1:310000-445072 GCA_905221605.1 Symbiodinium natans
TGACCTACTTTTTAGTGGGTCCCCTGAGGGCTTCTAATTGGCGGAACATACGAATATGTAGGTTACTTGAGTGAACACGAAACCCTTGTCGACTCTGCACCCGACGTCCGAGCTTAGGGTCCGAGGAGCTAGTAGGTTTTAGGGTTTAAGGGTTGAAGGGTTCGGTCTCCTCATGTGTTAAGTGTACTAGAGTGTACCCCCAAAAGCCTCTATCCGTACACCCTCGAGGCTTTATTCTAATGATTGAGGCCCCCCCCCCACACTGGGTTTAGAACATTGGTCTTCAGGAGCTGGCATGGAGTAGGCCTTGCAGAACCCTGACTTCCCGATCACAACATGCTTTAGGTTGTTTTTGGGTTTTTGAGTTTGGGTTCAAGTTTAAGGATGTGGGGTTTAAGGGTTTGGGGTTAGCAGGGTTTAAGGTTGAAAGCTTTGGAGGCAAGGGACGTCTCGTCTGTAGAAGAGATAGTCTAGAAGCCTGAAGGATGAGCTCATAAGGTTCCTTACGGTTTCTGGAATCGCATAAAATATCCCCCAGCCTTTTCGAATTTAGGGTTCAGGGTTTAGGGCTTAGGCCCGAAGAGCAACGAACCGCCTCCTGTGAACCCTTGTTTGCATCCTCTTGGTGGACAGCCTCCATTTCCCTGTAATTTTCCCAATGCACAATCTGTAGCTTCAAACCCTGCGGAAAGCAGGTAAGTCGCATTGAAATGGAAGGTATAGGAAAGTCAGCATGGAAATCGTGTTTTTTGGCAGTATCGCGTCTAACTCACTTGTAGTTTTCTTTGCAGTAATTAGTGGCATTCCTGCCGAATTCCTACTTCAGTTGTAGTTGCAATATTTCCTACCAGTGAGAATGGCACCACATGATTGACCACCACTGTACTGCCTCAAGATGTTTGCGAACAACACCCTTCAACCCCCCACACCTGGACTGCTAGGGTTTAGGATTTGAGTCATCCAGGGCTATTGGGATTGAGGCTGCCGTCTTGACCCCTAAGCCACAAAAAATCCAAAGCGGCCGTGTTCCCCGGAAATTACGCCCGAAGCTTTGCAAACGTTCTGTGCTCTTGCAGTTTCGTGAGAAGTTGTTTGCTGGTATTTCTCAGGGCAGCATAACACCCCGAAACCCTAATCGCTGCGGTGCAGGGCAGTCTTCTTGTGCCTGCTCCTCATCAGCTGCCCAGCAGTGCAGGAAGATGTGTGCGAAGATGATGGCTCATCTTCCCTTCAGGTCACACGCTCGACCAAACATGACGGTTTCAGAAAAGCAGAGGTACCTTATGTAGGGGTTCCTGATTGTAGTCAGGATTCTTTGTACTTAGGGTTTCAGATTAGGGTCCCCATGGGCCCCTTTTTCTAGAACTGCCAGATCTCACGTGTTGATGCTTTATAGTTTGGGGCTTCGGGCGTCGGACGTGAGGGTGGTTTAGGGTGCCGGGTCCACGAGATCGGGTCAAGACATTGGGGTGTCTAGCTTAGTGTCATCAGTTTCATGGTTGTGGCTGTGTTTTGAATTGCCTGCAACCCGAAGCCCTAAACCCTAAACCCTCTCTGAAGCTCAGGTGAAGCATCAAGCAGCCGAGGAAGCAGGGCAGCCACCCAATCGCGGCCCGCGGCCCGCCCGCGCCCGGCCTCGTCGACCTCGCCGCTTCTTGCGGCGTCGCAGAAGAGGCCAGGGCTTTGACCGTCGCCAGGCGTGGTCAACCGAATCACCTACGACACACACTATGGTGTGGCAACCTACGACACCGGCATGGTCAACCGAACCACCTACGACACCGGCTCCTGAGCCTGGGAAGCAGTGTTGCATCTTCAATCGCATCGGATTCTTCGCATTTTGCACGCAGGAGGACACCACCTGCTTGTCGAGTCACATCAATGGTGCAGACAACTTCGCCTTCGACATAGCACCAGATCAGCGCACTGTAGTCTACAGGGATGACGCACAGCTGGGCTTTGCCGACATTACCGACCCGTACAGCCCTGCTGGAACGGGCTTGAGCACCAGCTTTTGGAATCCCGACGAGGTGGCAGTCAAGGACGATACTTTTGCTTTAGCCATCCGCCAAGACCAGCTGATCGTCGTCAACATTACATCCCAAACGTCCGTGCACACCATCGAGCTTGGAGAAAGGGCAAATGACATTACTATCAGCCCAGACAGAACGATTGCAGCCATTACAACTGACGGTAGCTACATGGTCCAGGTGAACATATCTGATTCGGACCCAGTGGCCTGGACAACGCAGGTAATAAGCGATATTACGAACATTACATACGACGGTCCCAAAGTTGAAATTCGGGCAGACAACATCGCAGTACTGACCTTGAACAGCAACTCGATCATCATACTGAACCTGACGGATGCCACGATCCTTGACAGGTTCTCTGCCGGCGAAGTTAACCTCACTGGCATCGACACGGTGGAGGACAAGCTATACGACCTAGACTTTGCAACGTAGAGTTGGTTTGCTCGCCAGCTTTCGGGTCGGGTTCTCTAGTCATGACTAGACAAACAAACAACCCAGATCAGCCCAGATTAAAGCTTGCAAATGTGCTGAACAGGATCCGAGCAACTGTGCATAGCACCCTCGCGCAAGGATGGCTTCATCAACTTGAACTCCAGCCTCACGGATGTGAAGCGGGAGCCATGGGGGGTTGCTTGGCTCGGGGACTCCAGTTTCTTTGCTACGGCGGACAGGGAGAGTCGACCCTTGGTTCATATAGGTTGCCACGCTCAATCAGGGATTGTTGTATGCCTGCAAGCCCTAAGCCCGAAGCCCAGGAGGCTTCAGCATCTTCAACCAGAGTGGAGAGCTTATCTTCACCTCGGGGAATCAACTTGACCACTTGGCTGTTTCCTGACAGAAGAGGCAATGACGTAATTAAGTAAGGTTTGACTGTGACCATGATTTCTGAGGGTTGGGGTTTAGGGTTCAGCATCCTGGGTGGCAGTAACCCCCAAATGTAGTCCCAAAGGCCTGTCGTGTCCCGGTAGGGAACTGGACACGCAGGTTTCTCTTGGCCACTATCCTGACGCATCCTCTGATTCAACCAGCATTGACGTGCGGAATGTGGAGTTCGGCACAGTCGACGGTTGCCAGATGCTCTTCGTCCAGTGTATCAGGGCGAGCCTCACCTTTGTCTTTGAGGTCTCGGACCCTTCTAGGCCTGAATTCTTGCAGGTACTGCCAGCCATCAGAAGGCCTGTGCAAGGGAAGGTGGTGCCCGACCGGCATCTCTTTGTGTCAATGTCGGTAGGGGGAAGCTTTTTCTCGGACCAGGACTCCGGCTTGGAGTTGTACCAGTGTTCACGGTGGCCGAGGCAGTTTCCCTTCCTGGAGTCCGGGGATGCGGGAGATGGCACGCCCATTCCATGGACACAGGTGGCCGGCCTCACCGGTGAGGAAGACGGCACGTTGTATGGCATCGAGGGAGGGGAAATGGAGGTGCAAACTCAAATTCTGGTCATTGACAGCCAGCAGCAACCTCCACTAGTCACGGAAACCATCCCCGTGACATACCCGAATGGCACGTTGGTGGAGGACTTGGAGTCTCAGGGGATCGAGCGCATACCTTCAGGCTTCGCGATTGTCGAGGAGTCTGGGCGTCTCCATCTTCTCAGCACCTCCGGTGTGCTTCAGGCCTCCTTGGAGGTCCAAGTCTTCGACAGCCTCAGTGGCGTGGCCTACGATCCGAGTCTTGGCCTCCTGCTTACGGACACCAGCGGCTTCGTGCAGTTGTGCGATGTGCAGCCCGCCTGTGGCTTGAGCAACTTCAGCTACACGCTGGATGCCAGGGAGTCGCAGGAAACCACTTTTATGTTCTGAGAGGGTTCAACGCCGCAACGCCTTCGGGGAAGACAGCCCTGTCTCGTATAATGCCCGAAGGCTACGCAGCATGGAAAGGAGGGACGCTCCAGGTCTGAGTTGGCCTCAAACCCAACAGCTAAGCCCCGAATCCTGTCGCAGGACACGGACGGTGCTGTGGAGCTACGGGACGTGGCAGCACTTGGGAATGGCACCTTAACTACAAGACTGTCATGACTGGCAGAACATGAGAGTGGAAACATCCTTCGACTTCTCTCTTTACATAGGTGTGGCATGGTATTATGCTCCGAAACAATACTCCAAACACTCATGCTGGAGGGTTTCTAAATTTTCGGAGCCTTTTCTCAGACTCCAACTTGTACTCGTTCGTCCCGAGGCACCTTCCTGTTCCTGGAGACAGATGGCCAAGGCAGCTTTGATGCTGCAGTCGGCAGGATATACAAGGCTCCTCGGCAAGTCCAACTTCTGTTCCTTAGTTGCCTTGACCTACCCCCGAAACTGCGGTCAGCAGCCAGCGATGCCTACAATCCCAACACCCCAGCATTGTAAACCCTTGTCAGGCCTAATCAGACGATTCTCATATCCAGTCGTACTTTCCCACCGTCGACCAGTACCGGTGCGTTTGGTTGATTCAGCGTCGTTGTCGGTTTTTCAAGAAGAGATCGATGCTGCACAAGAGAGAGGTTTAGTATTTCCCGACGAAACTGTGAAACCTCCAGCAATGCCAGCAATGTTGTTCTCGTTAAGATTTTTCAGTGGGGGTACTTTGATAATGCTACCACTACGATGATATGCGTCATTGCACAACCGCCAGCAGCACCGCAGCACATGTAACCGCACGTGCAAGTTCTGCTGTCATGGCCTTTGCACCCACTCGCATGGGTCTCTGTCCTACACTACAGACTACAAGCTCTCTTTGGAAATCCAAAGCCCCAACAATCCACTCCAGCCTCGCTTGATCCCTCCAGTCAGAAGGTCCGACGCTTAACTCCTAAGCACCCAACATAGACTCCAAACATCTCCAAACCCTAAGCCGCACTTCAAGGCTGAGCTCCCGCAATCTGGGGGCAGCTTCTCGAAGCCTCTTGGCATGGTTGCCCAACATGTTACATTCTACTGAATGAATACATCGCGCTAGTCCCGACTCTTTGAGCTTGCGATGAGTAGTCAAGCCCAGAACAAGCTAGCAGCGATCATTGTCTCTAGCACTTCAGCAATACGGTTTAGTGTGTATGGGGGCTGAGGTTTCAGGGGTGTATAGCCCCAAACCCTAAACCCTAAACCCTGGAACCCTAAGTTTCCGGTTTAGTTTCAGGTCTTTGGTGGCCGACTTCTTGCTGGACCTGGTCGACCTACGAGGGCAGGTGCTGAAGGCAACGCGTTCAACAAAGCTTGGGATGTGGAACTTTGGGCCTAGGGTGGGGGCTTCCCAAGCCCCAACCCTACTACACAAGACCGTGAACACCTAAGCCCTCAAACCCCCCAACTATGAAATTCCCAACCCGAAAGCCCTAAACCCAGAAGTTCTGGACTGTAGAGACCCGAAGCCCGGACCTGTTCCAAGACTGCATTCAGAACACGGGAGCCCTCCTCTTCGAGATGCCTGGGATTTCGGGATGTGACTGGTGAGGAGTTTATCATCCTAAGCCCTGGGTTAGGGCCTAAGGGCTTCAGGGGTTTAGGGCTTTGGGGTTTATGCAAGGCATCTGCGGACCCCCCAAGATGCTTTGCAGGGCGACATACAATATCAATTTCAATTTCAAGCCTTGCGCCGGTTGCACGCTGCTCTTGTCAACTTCGTACAACAGTTCCAGACCGCAACAGGAGCACGTAATGGAACAGGGCAATGCAGTGCCTGTACTGGTGCAAACGTGATGGCGGCGTAATCTGCACCATAGAAAGCCCTTTGCAAGAGCTCAGATGGCGGTTGCCGGATATCCTTGGTACCATGCACGTGCAAGCCACGGGCACTGTATACGCAAAAAGGTGTAGTGTCCGACGTCGCCCTCTCTTCACGCCGTTTACATGCGTCTTTAAACGTGTGCAAGAAAACCTGAAGAAAACAGTAGCTTGTGTTTACCAGGCAAGGGTCTGCTCAGGGCCAAAGAAGTGTAATCAGTTTCGCTGCGGCTGGAAACCCAAACCTTCAATAGACCGTTTTGACAGCAAGATCTGCCGCACAAGCTGTTTCTTGTATTTGTTTGAGACTTAGCCAGGATCTTAAGACCTTCAGCTTTTTGTGGGTTCGTCCTTCATCTTTTTTGGGGTTCCTCTGGACTTCTTCCAATAGGCCTTTATTTTAGCGTCTCAAAAAGTTCACTTCAAACGCGCTAGAATTGCTTCTAAGCGCCATGATGGTATGGCATATGATACAGAGCCCTGTGAACCGCTCAGACCAACAACCCTCAAAACCGTGCAAGAACATCCCGACCCTAAATTTCAAGCCCATGAATCCTACACCCTCACTCCCCCGACCCCCTTAAAGAATCCGAAGACTTCGGCTCTGGAGGGCTTCGACAGCCTGGCCGTGACGGGCCATGTTGGAGATGGGGAGGGGCGCAGAATGTGGATCGTGAACGACAACGAAGGTTACCAGGCCTTCAGCTATGAAACCCGGCTGATTCCTTTGAGAGCGCCCCTCGACTAGGGTGCGGCCCAGTTTCTCACCACCAAAACATCAGCAGGACTTCAGTACAGACGTAGATTTGACCTACGCAAAGCCGGGTTTTGTCATTTCCATATTCAGTCCTCAGCCTCCTAATCACGTAGCAGGTCCAGTAGTAGCAATGTGGCCACCTTGTTTTCTTGATCGCAACATGGCAGCGAACACACCGTACTGTTCGTTGCTACTGACAAAAGCTTGAGTCGATTGCCACAGAAATAAATACCTTCAGTGGTGCCAGTACTGCTGCTGCTTTTGCTGCTTCTGCTCCTTCTGCTCCTGCTGCTGCTGCTGCTGCTGCTGCTGCTGCTGCTGCTGCTGCTGCTGCTGCTGCTGCTGCTGCTGCTGCTGCTGCTTCGCATTGAGGGTGTCAGCATGGACGATGGCAGTGACAATGGTGATGTTATTTGTGATTTCTGTGGTGTTCGTGAAACTCCTGATGCCTCTGATGATGATGCCGGTCATAGCACAGGTGATGCTGTAGTTGCTGTTGCCTTGTAGCTGCCTTTGCTTCTGCTGGTGATGGTGGTGACGATGGTGACGGTGAGGACAATGACACTGATCATGAACATGATGGTGACGATGACGACGATGATGATTTTGATGGTGAAGGTTGCGATGGTGAAGAGAGACTGAGCTGAAGGTGCTGGCTGTGTTGATGATGATGATGATGATGATAGTGATAATGATGCTGACGACGGTGCCGCCCCTCCTGCTGCTGCTGCTGCTGCTGACGATGATGATGATGGTGATGGCTGCAGTGTTGATGCTAGTGACTGCGAGTGATCGTGTCAACATATGTCAACATCAAAAGCAGCAGAGCTCCCAATCACGACTCACAGTGCTTTCCGACGACGACGAAGCAAGCAAAAGTTACAAATTTCCAATGTGGTGTGGCGCGCGTGGCACACAGATGCACAAGACGAGAAACAGCACAAAGGGAATTGGCAAGCATCATCAAGAATAAGCCCGAGTAAGTACCTGGATCATCAGCGGCAACGACAACAGCACCAACCACAACAGCGACGGTAGCAGCCTCGGCCAACATCAACCAGCAGAAGTAGCAACAACAGCAGCAGCAACCACAATACCAAGAGCGCCAACAGCAGCACAATTTCCTGCACCAACATAAACAATGACAAGAACCAGCGTTCTGGTCGCCCTGGACCTCTCCGGGCTCCCTCCTTAGGCAACAAGTACAAGTGCCACGATGTCTGACCGTAAGGAAAACCTGCATTAGGAAAGGCTGAGACGGCGGTGACATTGTGGACGAGGAGCAAAAATCAAGCCAGAACGTTTAATACCATAAGGTGATGATGATCGTCATACTGGCAAAGAAGACGGTATGCAATACTCTTCAAGATCGAACAACAACAGCCGCAGTGTGCACAAGCACAAGAGATGGACATGTCTTGCTGAGACATGTGTGTGAGAATACGGGGAAATACAGTAGTTTTTAGTGGTTCATTGTTTTGAAAGTCTCCGGTACGAAGAGGCCAGGAGAACCGAAGCCCGGAACCCCCCTGTGGAGCATCGTTGGGGGTGTTCCCCCTTTTAATAATAAGGGGTACTATAATCCCGATTAAGGGCTGTTAGTATGAGGAGGAACATCCCAAAGCATCATGCGTAAATTCGAAGCAGACCGCTGAGCCTGTTCATAAGCCCGGAGAGGCTGGCGGTAATTAAGGCTTTGGAACCAGCTGGGCCCCCGCGCTACAGCAGCAAGCGGGAGTTCAGTCGCATTGCAAAGATAAAGTTGTGGGGTCCGCGCTTTTCTGAGTCACGCCGCTTGCATTTCGATTGGACGATGGAATGTCCTGAACGAATAATTGAAGCCACTTGACCCGTAACTTCACTTTCACTACTATTGGACCCTAGTGGACAAGGCCTGAATCATTCATAGTGCAACTTTAGGGTTCCTCATTATAAGTATGTTAAATTTAGTCTGCATATATATACACACACTAATTTGCAAATACACATATATGTACAACATATATGTATATATATATATATATACATATACATGTACATATATATATATATATATATATCCATGTATATATACATATAGACATATATACATAGGCCCTGCCAGGAAATGTCTGAGCCGAACCTGCTCACTCCTCCGCAGCGTTTGCGTTTGGCTCCGGTTGTGATAGAGCCCGACTGGGCTGTGGTGCAGCCACCGAGGTCATAAGGGGTAGGGCATCGCGGAGCATGGAAAGTCTCAGGAGACCCCGTTGTTCATGCGACTCATGCGACTCCAAACATGACGTAGGTGTTGTTCTCCGGGCCCCGATGGTGGACAAGAACACTCAGGCCCTGAAGAGTGCTCCTGTGAGCACGTAGCAGTACCATGGCCCGGAGGACTACCTCGAGACCCTCCTGGCAGAGATGAGTCGGCGCCCGAGCATCATCCTTTTTGTCCTTGCGTCCTGACTCGTGGTCTTCTTTTCAGGTGAGACTGCCACGTTGGAAGATCTCATCAGGAGGTGCATCTTCTGGCACTCTTCTGGCGTCCTGTCCTTGCAACCATGGAGACACTGCCCAGGATTGGTGAGAAGCAGCGGGAGCGTATTTTGCAGCCCCGCCCCAAGTTGAACTGTGAATCTGGTCAGCCCCGCAGTCACCATTGGGCCAGGCTGTCGGGCCGTTGTGGCAAAACAGGTAGATGTCTGTGGTTTGCTTTGGCAGATGTTTTGGGGTTTGAGAGCTTCCTTGAGGGGGGCTCAAGCAGAAGCAGAACGGCTGCAAAAGATCGTGGATCGGCACGTCAAGGAGCTGCAAAGACAGTCCAAGCTATGCAGTGAGGTGTCTTGCATACGAGTGGCAGATGCTTCCTCCGAGAGTTTTGGCAAAAGGAGCGCCTGGCCTCCGCTGGTGGGTCCTGACCGAAGGGCTTCAGTAATATTTGCACACCACATTGTTGAGAAAGAAGTCTGCTACACAGCAGCAGAAGCCGTGGTTTCACCTCTCAAATTCAAATGTCGAAATTCGAAATTCAGAACGTGCTGCCACACAACTGCCACGCAATGCCACCCAACATTTTCAAGACAGGTGTATGTGAGGCAAACAGTCGACTCGGGACTCGGTTCTTGTGTGGTCGGCTCACGTTAGCCACCTCAGCCTGCGTGCATTGCCCTACAAAAGAGGTGCTGCCTTTCTACAGCCTGTGCATGGTCCCACATGGTTCGATGTCCCCTTCCCTTGCCATGGGAGTTGTGACATCGAAGTGTGCCAATGGGTTAAGCTGCATATCTCTTCTGGGCCTTGAGAAGGGCCCTGATGCTCGTCCCGAGCGTCTGGCATGTTCGCTCTGAGTGCAGGGGTGTCTCGTTTGTTTGTTGACTAGTGAGAACACGAAGATGCACACTCCCCGTGTATTTCTCTCTGACTTTCGGGCATATCTGTGTCGACTTCTTTGATGGCACGATCCGAGAATTAGGGCCCACTGTTGCGGAGTCACTTGCAAGAGTGCCGAAACGCACTTGGGGCTTGGGTTCTTCCGGGCGGTCTTGAGACCAAACTTTCGCCCAAGGGCTGTGAACAATGCACGCATCCGACGTGCTACTTCCTGTTGGCTCAAGGACAAAGGTATTTGCAGCAGGAGATACGCCGACTTGTGTTGTTGAGTTCAGTGACCCCAGAAAGCCCCAGAAGCATCCTTTGTGGCTGTCGATGCTCCCAAATATACTAAAATAGTGGTTGTGATCACATCGGCATGTCCATGTTAGAGCCTGCCGTGAGCTCGTTTTTTTTTTTTTTTTGCGGGATCGGCTGCGAGTGTTTTCTGGAACCGCGCTGGTCTCATATCCGAGGCGTCCGATGCGCGGGGCATTTTCACACTAGGCAGCCTTCGGCCAGTGCCCACTCCTGTGCTTTTGGCTGAGGGTTGCTAAATGAATTTGCAGCGTGGTTCTTCACGGTCTGTGTCCTGTGATGTCCTGCGGGGCACAAAGCTACCAGGTCCCCACAGACCAGGTCTCCGCAAACAGCTGTGTCCGAGGATCAGGCATGGAACGGTTCGGAGAGGTGTACTGGGGGGCACAGCGGCATAGCGTGCAGGACAGCACCAGACACCGAGGACGTGCTAGTTCAGCGTCTGAGTCTAGGCCTTAAATTCTACATGCGCAGCTCCGTGTAGCGCATCTGCCGCCAAACGAGTCTCTCGGCAAGTGGAGGTGACCTGTTGTAGTGTCGCGCAGACAGGCCTGACAGGCCTGACAGGCCCGACCGGCCCCAGCCAGAGACGCAGAACGAGGCGACCGTGCAGGCCACTTTAATCCGCGTGCCCAAGCCACTTGATGGTCATTGTTTGGGATGTTCCCCCTTATGCTAGCAGCCGTTAATCGGGATTATAGTACCCCTCCATTATAATCCCTATATGGGGGAACGTCCCAAGTCATTGTTGGTATCTTGTGTGCATTTCCTGGGCGACTGCGAGGTGGACTCAGCGGAGCTGGCCGAACTCGTGGCGAAGTCGCTCTTGCCTACCCTGAAGAGTCATGTGGAGGCCATATATGTATATATATATATATATGTATGTATGTATATATATATATATATATATATTTTTTTTTTTTTTTTATAGGAGCATCTCTCATTCGGTTCTCACGACTTGTAGCCTGGTAGCTCTATCAGGCCATGAGACCGAAACGAGAGCCAGGGGCTGCGATGATTCCGCTGGAGGCGACCCCCGAATCCCAACGAAACGCGTGTCATCTCGTGTCTAACCCAGATGGAAGCGTCAGGCAGTTGACCGCGTGGCTGATGCTGTGGCCATGGCATTGAGCAGCAGGCACCCAGATGCCCCCGGTTGCGTTCTCTGATGTTCAGCTTCGCTACTGCGATGGTTGCAATGTTGGGCAGGCTCGAAAGCTTAGAGGAGCAGGTGGCAGCGCTGTCACCGGCGCTTGAGGTTCTTCGGGCTCCTGCTCTCGATATGAAGGACTACTCTCTCCCAAGAGCAAGCATGCTTTCTTGACAATGAATGGGCGCAGTGAACAAGAACGTTAGATGCTGTTGAAGGCTAGCGTCACTGCCACCGACCCCGGCAAATTAAAGGGGGGGCGGCAGCGCCGGCAGGGTCGGCGGACATGTTCTAAACCGTTTCCCCCCGAAAGACAGGCTGACCAGGTGGCAAGGCCATGTTGCTAAGTTGGGCGGTAGATAACCCTAAACGTGTAACAGGGTTTCATCTGGTCGGCGGGTGGGAAGTTCAGCTAATATGCTGGGCCTCAGCCAAAGAATGTGGTGGGCCAGCGCATTGCGCGGAACACCCTAGGCCCTAGCTAAACCCAAAACTTGTTTGATGAGTTTTTCCGATTCCTACGTAGTGTCGATGCTGAGAAGCTTTGTTAGACAGAGCGAGAGCATGTTGAAGAGGTCCATATGAATGTTCACAAAAAGCAAAACTCAGGTTTCGAGAGACGGTATGGACGAACGTTTCCGAGCACCATTCAGGACAGCAGTGCGAGCTTGGTCCTGGCTGGCTCCAGCTCAGGCTCGATGAAGTTGGCATCACTGGCTCATATTCAGTGTCTCCACTTTAGAGCTCCACTTTGTCCATTGTTGTGGGCCCAAGCTTCCTAAAGTTGGGGGAAGTTGAGGGAGTGTGGAATGGCCGATCCAGGTGTGGAAACGCCCGGCTCCGAGCCACCGCTATGGAGACTACAAGATGAAGCCGACCTCTTTTGGTGGCCTCTGTCTCCATCTGCTGCGACCTCCAGCACAGCAGTTGGATCCACGGACCAGGACCAGGTTGGAGACTTCAGCCATGACCTCGACCAACGAGAACCACGAGAAGCAAAGCATCAAGAAGCTGAAGCAGCAGCAGCAGCAGCTGGTGCAGCAGCAGCGGAAGCAGCAGCAGCTGCACCGGCAATTGCTGTAGAAGCAAGATGCAAGTCGGTTAAGTCGTCTAAGTCGTCTCTGCCATCCGGGAGTGTTACCCTGGCTCGAGCCCGGGCTCTCTCACAGATGGCCATGGAAGACCTGTCCAGGCCGTCAGAAGCCCGGCCGGACGCTTCCTACGTCCAGAAGCTGCGTGAGGAGTGTGCAGCAGCAAATAGCCGCATCCAAGCCAATGTCTCATCGCTAGCAAAGATTTCAGGGGCATGCCGGGTCCTTGAGGCCCAGCAGGTCGACGTTGAGGATGCCAGGAGTCGAGTTCGGCATGCTCGGAACATTCGCTGTGCCGATGTATCTGTTTGCCGACGGCGACTGGAGCTGCTGCAAGACCTGGACTGGGTCGGAGCTTCTGCCGAAGGCAAAGTCCCGGAAGGGACCAGCACATTAAGCTCAGAGGGGGCCCCGGAGACCTCGCAGAAGAACTTGATGGAGGCGCTGGAGGTAGAGCAGGAGGCACTCCTGCTCATGCGCAGAGAGCTGGACTTGCTAGAGGGTGATCTGGCTGCAGCCAGTGAAAACCTGCAGGACCTGAATACATGCCTGAAGAAGGAGATGGCCCAGCGCCGCGCGGCGGTGCGTCAGGACACGGCAGCCAAGCGCACCCAGGAGGGCGACGGTGTAGGCTACATGTCGGTTGGGGACAGCTGGCGCTTCTGGGCAAAGCGTGTCAAGGCCGCGCAGGCGGAGGCTCAACAGTTGTGCAAGAAAGCCTCGTCCACCATCCAATACACTGATTTGGAATGTGCCAAAGCACAGCGGTCCACTCAGGAGTACCTGACCCAATGTAGCAGCGAGCAGCGAGAGCTGAGGAGAAGATTCGACACGCAGTTGAAAGATGTGGAGTTTGCGATGTCCTGTGCCGAATGGACCCTGAAGAAACCGGAGAACCGGTCTAAGGCAAATAGCCAAGGCGAGGCTACTCAAGCGCAGCGCTCAAACGTCCTCCTCCATGAACTTGCGACAAGCCAGAAGAATTTGCGGTGCCTCGCTCGCCAGTGCAAGCGTGACCTCCAGATTCTTGAGACCTGCCGCAATGTGACGGCGGCCAATGTCACTGCAGCGAGGCCCTCGTCTGCCTCCCCAGCCAGAAGCGCCAGGAGCGCCACGGGAAGCCACAAGGGGCTGAAGCGGAGCCGGAGTGAAGTTCTGCGGAGGCGTGGCAGCGGCAAACCTGAGGCACCAGAGGCGCTGCGGGAGGAGTTGAAGCACCTCTCGGCAGAACAGAAGCAGATGAGCAAAGGTCTGCGTGAGTGTGAGTATGGGGTCGACAGATGTGCAGCTTGGGCTTCTGTGCTCTCAAATTTGGAGGACAGGGTCACCGATGTCCTTCTTCGACGCCGCCGGTAGGGATTTCATCGGACTCGCAGACCGAACCTGTGTGCATGCTGAGATTCAGTTTCACCAACGAATCTACCCAGGATTCTTGAGAGTGCCACGGTCCGAGCTAAACGTTGCGTGCGCCTGCGCACAATATGTACGCACAAGGTGCACTTTCTTATAAAGTGGCCAAGAAAATATGGCCGCACAAACAGCGCGATGGCTCCTGGACACCTGGGAGAGTAATCAAAGGGCGTTTCTTGTCAAGCTCCGGCGAGATGCATGGTGTGCATGGTGTGAAATGGCGTGCCTTTCTAGCTGAAGCTAAGATCCAAACCTCAGGCCACTTCGTTACGAGGCGGAGCCTGTCCGCCGTTACGGAAGACGAGGGGCCTGGCGCCTCGAGGTCCCCTCTTATGCTCTCTTGGGGTGTCTTTTGTCAGCATCCCGAGTATTCCGCAAGATTTTTTTGGGGGCATTCCAGGAGGCTGCGGAGAGTGAGCAAGGACGTTTCGGCCAAGGACCAATACCTCCGCTACTCGATTTAGCAGAGCCGGGCAAAGTTCTCCTACTGTTCCCCCTCTTCTCTCCGGGTTTTGGGGGGAAGTCCTGAGGCCGCTGCTTCGTGGTGAACTTCAGACGGCTCATGGAGCTCCCTGGACTTGAATTACTGCGACTCGTAGGCTTTGCAGACCCAGCGATGTTTCCTGGGCTCCAATGCATCTAAGGCTGCAGAAAGTCTTTGCCATCATTCACGAACTCATCAAGTCCACAGCCATCGCAGTATGGGTGCTCGGTTGTTTTCCGTGTTCTCTTAGTTCTTTCGGTAGTTTTGTTCTACGCTTTGTCTCAGGCTTTAACCTTGGTTCTTGCCGGGAATCCTTGGCAGCTTGGCTATTCGGCCGGACACCTGTGAGCAAAGCTGGGCAAAAGCAAGGGGGTGATGTGTGCACTTTCGCAGCCTGAGGTCCTCTTCGTGGCCATCCTGTTTGTGATTTACGGCTTCCACGCTGCTCACTACGACACCATGGACATCAGATTTGGCCTCAGCAGACGGCAAAAGCACGTGGCAAGCACGCGTCTGCAAGAGGCTCTAGATTCTCTAGATATCCAGGTGACTACCAGCATCTTGTGGACCTGCTGGAGGATGATCACGGTGTTTGCATGGGGAGGACCAACCAGGGCCTAGGGAGTTGGAACTGTAGGGCTTGCACTGTAGGGGGTTCGAGGCTCTGGGACTTCAAGGATGTTTTTGGGGACCGCAGCTAATTGCGACAGGAGTGTGGACAATCCCAACAGGCTGCTGAAGGCTGGCGTGGATATGCCGGCAGTGAGGACAAATCTGTTGCCCAAAGCCCCTGCCCAGGCCCTCACTCTCGCTCGCACAGGCCGTCGGAGGAGGTGTCAGCTGAGCAAAGGAGAGCCGTGGCTCGTTTTTTCACAGATCCTTGCTGTTGCAGGGCCGTGCTCATCATCCTGCTCTTTGGCCTGCTTTGTTCCGGAATGTGGTTTGCTTCCCAGTCGGTTCCGGCCTAGACTCGGCGTCGTGCTATGTGATCCTTGCGTGAGGTCTATGGTGGTGTACGCATGGACCATGGAGCTCACAGAAGGGCCGGGGGAATTCAAACTGCTGTGAAAACACTCGTCGCATTCATGCCATTTGTGCCAGGGTCTGGGCAATTGGAGATGAGTTCTATGCCACCTTGCTCCTGGTCAGACCCGGAAACACGCTCTGCTTGTTCACTCGCAGCTTTGCTCAGCATGAACCCAATGAACTCATGAACCTGCTTCTAGGTGGGCACGCTGATGCTGCTCTTCCACGCAGCATTTGAATGGCTGTACTGGCGAGAGACGCCAGCACCTCAGATAGTCCTCAGATATCTCAGATACCACACAGAGGGCTGCTCAACTTATAAGTCTCCCAGAAGTCTCTCTGTACCACTGCTGCTTGTGCTGCTTCAGGCAGTGTGTGATGCCTTGGTGGGACCGGCGGCTGAAAGAGCGGAAGCCCAAGATGCAGTGCAGTCTATGCAGTCTTCTACCAGTTTTGTGGGAGTTGCAGCACAGTGGGTCTCAAGGCCATGGGATCCATCTCGTCATGGCATTCCGCCCGATTCTAAAGAAGCCAGACAAATCCAAGGAGACACGATAGACACGGATGAGATCTCATGAGCTTGCCAACAGCCGCCCAGGCGAAGGTTCCGATGGCCAGCGCCTGAGCCAGCTTCAATGCCGAAGCTTCACTTTTCGTTTTCGCTTCTGCTTCTGCTGCTGCCTGCTGCCTGCTGCCTGCTGCTGCAAGACTTCGGTGGAGGTGTAGCCACAAGCGGCGGGTCGGGTGTATAGACTTCGAGCCCCAAAAAAATTTCCGGCCCACTGGCCACAGAAAGACTCTGTTTTCGTAGTGTCGAGGCTTGGGCTGCCGAGCATGTGGTTCACCTGCGGCCAAGCATATTCCGACCTATCCTTGTGGTCGCACACTAAGTTGGCCTTCCTTGGCCAGTCCCGACGCTTCTGCTTTTGCTCTGTTCTGCAGGATTCAACACGCGAAGGGCCAGTGGCAGGGCAAGGCAGCGCAGCAGTGTGGTTGCGTCTTGGCCGATGAAAAAAGATGCAGGTCAGCAAAGTGTTTCCGGAAGAGATGGCCCTTTTTTCCCTGCATGCGGCATCCTCAGTTTTCCAGAAATGGGTGGTGAAGGTTGTGACTTGAGGGTGTTCGTGCTTTGTCTTCTTAGCTTCCTGGTTGCAGCGCGACGAAGTGTGAAGGCAAGCGGTGCATGCCAGCTTCGCAGAACGCTGCAGCACGCGAAGCTCTACAGTGCAGCTCCGGCCAGTGTCTTTGCTTTGTTTGGTGTCATCTTCTGTCTGTCCGGCCTTGCATGCGTTCTCGCATTTCTCGCCAGGTACGGAGAGGCGTCTTCCTTACACGCGAAGGCGCAAGCACCTGAGGAGAATCGAGCAGGTCTCGATCTGTGTGTCAAAGGGCGACAGTATGTAGATGGGATGTGAGAGATCTCAGGGTGCGAATGCGCCTCCCACCGGTGACCCAGAGGCGACTGTGAGATGCTTTGAGATACGTTGAGAGACTCGGATAGACTCGGAAGACGAAGGCTGCAATAGCGAAAGCTGCAACTGGCCAGGAGCTACAAATTAAGTTCGTCTTCTTCGACGCTCAGAGCAACGAGTACATGCAGCCAGAAGAGGACGGAACCCGAGTCTCCGACAGCCACCGTGTTACCAGTACATCCATAGTGGCAAGGAGCATAAGGAGACTCAAATCCACGTACTGAGCCCGGATCTTAGCAGCCTTAGCGCATGGTTACATGGCCTGCGGCTCCTCGGAGCAACTCCGCCATGCGAACGTCCTTAGATCGACCCGTGCGCTCGGCAACAAAGGGTGCCGATCAACGCCAAGACCTCAGCTCCAGCTCCAGAATTTGTCTCAGCTTCGAGAACTTCCAAGCGCATGCCCGTTGTGCAGTTGACGTGTGGTCGACCCTCCTCGAGACCCGCCCTTCGCTCACTGAGAAGAGATCGAGCATATAGCGATGCTGCGAACAACGCGCTCGCTGAATTCAGCCACCCCATGCCAATGCGCACCACAAGGTGCAGCATGTCGTGGGGCTGTGCTCGCCAGGCAACCGCGCAAAGGGCCCTAAAGTCAACGCGGCGTGCCTGGCCTGGCAGACAAAAAAGTACATATTGTGCTGCTGAACCGTCCGAACCCTGAACCTTTCCCAAGCTTTCCCAAACTTTCTCAAGCTTTCTGAAGATTTCTCAAGCCTTCTCAAGCATTCTGAGAGCATATCCGAGCTTTGTAGACTCACTGGCGCCGGAGCTGAGCAGAAGCACTGTATTTGCACTGGAAGATCTCATCTGTATTTGCACTGGAAGATCTCAGACAGGATCTCCGAGTCTCGGCATGTAAGACTCCCTCAACTCCGTTAATCGTGAACCATTTCAAACATAGATCAAGATATGAAAGTACAGGACCAGGTACTGAAGCCTTGTCAACTTTGCCCATGTGTTTGCATGGGCATCGGAGGGCAAGGCCTTGATAGTTCGCTCGGAGATTTGTTCGCATTGTCCTTCGGGTTCGCCAGGCAGGACAATGGCCTGGCGTGGGGCTCAGAAGTTGAGAGTTCTCGCGGGATGCGATGGGTCGCCTGTGATGCGCTGAGGCCGGAGTTAACGTTCAGGGAGGTGTCCCACGCCTCGAAGCTTGGTTACAGCGTGGACCTCGGTAGAGCTCCAGTTGGGAGAGGGAACCCCCCAGAGAATGATGCAACTGAAGCTTTCTAGGGCCTTCTTTTCCTTAGAAGTTTTCCAACATGCAGGAACATGCAGAAAATTGCAGCGATGCACACTTCAAGAAACTCTGTTGCTCAAGGCCAGCATGCAGGCGATGCAAGAGGTAGTGCCCTCCTCAGCGGCCGGGCTCTGTAGCCATGGGGTGCAGTGTAGCATGGACCAGATTTGAAAGCATAGGCCGAAGGTGCTGTTTTTTTCTGCCAATTCTTTTTGTGACTTGCGTGAAATTACACATTCTTTTGGGAAGAATTTCGGGCTTGCAGCTGAGGTGGCCAAAGTGGAGGACACGGGACATGTGGATTGGAAGACGTGTTGAGGGGTCCTTTGACCGTGCGCCACACGGTGCGCCACACGGTGTGCTACACGGTGTGCCACGGTGCCAGGATGCCAAGCTCGGTCTTGTCCCTCAGTTTGCAGAAGGAGAGGTCTTGGTGAAGGCAGGGCGAGCACCTCCTGGTGAGGAAAGAGGGAGCTGAAACTCGGTTTCAGGATGTCAGCAAGGGCGGATGGGCCGAGTCTGCGGGCATTCGAGCTGGGGCGAGGTCCGGGGGTGCCGTGCTCCAAGCGGGTCCGGGGATGTCTCGTGTCTGACATCTGCGCAGGCTCCTGCAGCTGAATGGGGTTCCTGCTGCCGGCATGAGAGATGCCGACTTCAAGGATCGGCCACGCCATCTTGTGTGTCTTTGTGTCTTTGTGTGTTTGCATCTCTGTGTCTCCGTGTCGATATGGGCGCTTGAACGACCAAGCTGCCGAGGCAGCCGTAAAGCAGCGCCCACTGCGCATCTGTTTCGAACAAAAAGTGCCAAACGCTCAGCAGATCTCAGCAGAGCTCAGCAGTCTCTGATTGGCTGCTGCCACCAAGCTGAGTCACTGAAATCCGCTGAAAGAGTTGCAAGGTTCGAAGTGGTTCTCGAAGATGCAGCCGAGAAACTGGGTGCGCATAAAGATGATTCCCAGCTGCATTGGAAGTCTAACCGTGCCGACGACAAAGGCTGCAGTTTTTCCGGTGCTCCTCCTGCCAATGCCGTGGCCACGTTCCTGGACCTTGCTTACTGTTGGTTAGCAGGGAATGGGGCAGTTAGGGCCCTATATACACTTTAAGGGATTATGCAGGGTACCTCATGCCCCCATTTCCTGCTAACCAACAGTAAGCTTGAAGATCCTGCGCCAGGTCTCTGGGAGTCTGTCGAACATCGTCTCGTGTCGTCTGTGCATCGTCCGAGGTGGCCAAAGTTTCCCCGGGGTCATTTGCAGAAAGGCGCCTGCCGGAACTCCCGCACCCTGCTACTGCAGCTCCGGTTGAACTAGTTCAGAATATGTCAAGTTTGCTGCAGGAATTCGATACAAATTGGTCACGTGCTCGTGGCTGTGAACGGCGAAGCTCTGAAAGATCTGACCGATGCCGCGTTCAGGCAGGGGAACCTGGCAACGCAATAGCGCAGTACAGGCTTCCACTCATCCGTTCTTTTGAGGGACCGCTTGAAGGCGAGACCTGTTCGTCTTGCCCTCGCCCATTCGCATCTTGTGTGAACCTATTTGTCTATCGTCCACAAGCGACCGCAGACCAAGGGCTCCGGTTTCAAGTTCCTGAGGACTGCGCAGGGTTAGACATGGCTGAACTGCAGCAAGGCCCACGAGGCCTGTGCCCCCATGCAGGAAGTTGCGTCGCAGCACGTCCAGGCCTCCAACATGCAAAGGCCCTGGCAACTGAGCCAGAACCAGGAGAGTCCAAGCCAGAATGCACGTGAGCGAGGTTCGAAGTCCTGCTGGAGGATGCTGAGGTCAAACTTGGATCCTGACTCAGACGTCACATTTTCGTCTTTCTCCCTTCGCAGGAAGCTCAAGTATATTGAAGCCTATCCTTCGAAGCTTCCAAGGTTGTGGTTTTGCTGGGATACCTCCCGAACCTGTAATGGTGGGGTTGCTCAGCCGTACAGCCAGAGCCGTGCCCAAGCTGTCAGAGTCCCTTTTTGACTGACCTAGCACGCGTGTGTAAGTGTTTGGGTTTAACACGGACGGGGGGGGGGGGTGCAGCGAGCTTCAGTGCATATCATCATCCATTCTCACTCATTCGCTCATACTCGCTCTCTGCCTCGGCTCCCGACTTGGGTGTCCCCCCATATTCGCCTTTCAGGCCTGCTGTCGAGTCGAGAATCGTTCGAGTGGGCTCGCAGGACGATGCCTTGGTCGCTGAGGTCCGTCCCGGGTCCGATGCCAGCACCGATGCCAATGTCGGAACCTCTCCACACACTCGCCGTGCCATGTGGTTTTAGCACGGGCCCGCTCTCCGCCGTGCGCTTCAGCTCGCGTTCCCTTTCCCACCTTTCTCCTCTGCTTGTGGCATGGGGTTCGTCGCAGTGTGTGGGGTCTCGGCTTGCGATGAAGCTTGCCTTGCATCATTCGCGAAATCCAGAGATTAAGTCAGTCAACACAGAAGAAGACGAAGAAGCAGCCTGTGCCTCCATGTCCCCACCAGAGGCTTTAGCTTAAGAAGTACCGAAGCAAAGAAGAGGGCCACAACCGCTTGGATTGAGCAAAGATGTGCAGGGCGTAGGGTTCCTGCCCTGGTCAGGTTGGGAAGGTCTCACCTGGAAGCTTCGCTGAGAGGCCACACACACATGCTTCTTGCAAGTCCGACGAGCGCTGTGTTTTGCATTTGAGTAAGAGGTTAGAGTAAGAGTAAGAGTTAGAGTTGGCAAGAGTTGGAGTTAGAGTGAGAGAGCGAGCGAGCGAGCGAGAGAGAGAGAGAGAGAGAGCCCAGCAGTAGCTCATCAGACGCGGGATCGGGGCGCGCCTTGGCGCAGGGTTTGCCCTATGCCCCAAAGAAGAAGAAGAAGAAGAAGAAGAAGAAGAAGAAGAAGAAGAAGAAGAAGAAGAAGAAGAAGAAGAAGAAGAAGAAGAAGAAGAAGAAGAAGAAGAAGAAGAAGAAGAAGAAGAAGAGCCCAGCAGAAGAAGACGCAGAAGAAGAAGCAGGGAGGAGGACGAGCAGGCGGAGAGCGAAAGAGAGAGAGAGAGAGAGAGTGAGCCGGGTCTCCTCCTTCGGGAGGGGCTGTCAAGTGCGCAGAAGAAGAAGAAGAAGCAGAAGAAGAAGCAGCAGAAGAAGAAGAGAAGAAGAAGAAGAAGAAGCATAAGAAGAATAATAACAATAAGAAGAAGATAAGAAGAAGAGAGACCGTGAGCAAGCCTTGAGGAGCAGCATTCAGACCGGACATCTTCTCGTGGCCTTGAACGGAATGCAAGTCAAGGAGCTGAACGCCGAAACTTTCAAGTGCCGTGGCGGAGAAGCTTTCGATGAATATTTGGTTGACCATTTGTGACTTTTCGTGGTGGTGGTGGTGGCAGCCGGGACTTCTGAGCTGCCAAGGCAATGTCTGAAGGGTCGACCAGTGCGTTTTGCCCTTAGAGACTCAAATGTCAGAAGAGCTTCCATGATTGGATGTTGGACTGAGGGCTCAACTTCGAGATTCCGCAGGCGGAGGTGTGCAGCCTTTTTCGAGAACACATTGCCGCCGTGCATCCTTTTGCTCGCAAGGCGAAGGCCCAGGCCATCGACAAGGTTGAGACCCAGGAGAGCGCGGCCACAGCCATCCAAGCTCTGGCACGTGGAGCTCTCGTTGAGCATAGCTTGCTCGTCAGCGGTATGACACAATTTTGGAGATCCGCATCTGTGGTCCGGAGTGAGGTGGGCGTGCTGCGCGAAAAGGCACTGGACTGGAGGCACGCTTCCCCAGTTTCCGTTCTTCAGCTCCTTCCCTGTTGTCCGTTTTGCTGGTGCAATGCTTGCGGGCAAGGCGTCGGAAGCCACTCGGGGGCAAGCAGCTTAGACGATCTTGGCAGACTGGCCCGTGCTGACCTCTTGAGTTGCGTTGGTGATGCAGAGGTTCGAAGTCACGCTGGCAGATGCTGAGACCAAGCTTGGCCACTGGCTGAAATGCCAGTCGCATCCGTGTTGATCCGATGGCGGCTTGTCTCTGAGGCTGTGGCTTTGCTGGGCTTCCGCCGGAGCCCGTCATCGTGGCGTGCTTACAGCGGCTCTCAGCCTGACACCTCTCTGACAAAGTTGCAACTTCAGTGCATGTTTGCTCTCGGATGGACTCGGGATGGATTGGGGTCAGAAGTCTTCAACAAAGGTGGCGAAGGTATCCGAGGGCAGCTTTGCAGCCACGCAGCGTCCCCAAAAGCAGAGAAGCAGCCAGCAACATGAGCTTGAGCGTACTCTAGCTGTGTTGCGAATCCGGTTTTCTGAGCTCAGGCACAAGATTCAGACGGGGCACTTGCTGTTGGCGCTGAATGGGGTAGAGATCAAAGATCTGAATCCCGAGACATTCAAGTCTGGTGCCTACCCGGTCACTGCGGTCGGAACCATGGCTCAATGCTGTTGTGAAAAATGGCTTTTCACTCAGAGGCAAAGCATGAAAGCTCGACCGGTCAGCGCTGCTCCCAGCACATGGCACTTGGGTGAGTGGAGCGGGGAGCGCGTCGGCAGATTGCATCGGGCGTCTTCGCCGCCCGTGAGGCCTCCGCCTTCAGATTCCTCAGGCAGAGGCCTGTGCAGATGCTGGCTGGCATCACTCCAGCATGCTTTAGAGAATATTTGCTCGCAAGGAGAAGGCCCAGGCCATCGACAAGGTTGAGACTCAGGAGAGCGCGGCCACAGCCATCCAAGCTCTGGCACGTGGAGCTCTCGTTGAGCATAGCTTGCTCGTCAGCGGTATGACACAATTTTGGAGATCCGCATCTGTGGTCCGGAGTGAGGTGGGCGTGCTGCGCGAAAAGGCACTGGACTGGAGGCACGCTTCCCCAGTTTCCGTTCTTCAGCTCCTTCCCTGTTGTCTGTTTGGCTGGTGCAATGCTTGCGGGCAAGGCGTCGGAAGCCACTCGGGGGCAAGCAGCTTAGACGATCTTGGCAGACTGGCCCGTGCTGACCTCTTGAGTTGCGTTGGTGATGCAGAGGTTCGAAGTCACGCTGGCAGATGCTGAGACCAAGCTTTGGCCACTGGCTGAAATGCCAGTCGCATCCGTGTTGATGCGATGGCGGCTTGTCTCTGAGGCTGTGGCTTTGCTGGGCTTCCGCCGGAGCCCGTCATCGTGGCGTGCTTACAGCGGCTCTCAGCCTGACACCTCTCTGACAAAGTTGCAACTTCAGTGCATGTTTGCTCTCGGATGGACTCGGGATGGATTGGGGTCAGAAGTCTTCAACAAAGGTGGCGAAGGTATCCGAGGGCAGCTTTGCAGCCACGCAGCGTCCCCAAAAGCAGAGAAGCAGCCAGCAACATGAGCTTGAGCGTACTCTAGCTGTGTTGCGAATCCGGTTTTCTGAGCTCAGGCACAAGATTCAGACGGGGCACTTGCTGTTGGCGCTGAATGGGGTAGAGATCAAAGATCTGAATCCCGAGACATTCAAGTCTGGTGCCTACCCGGTCACTGCGGTCGGAACCATGGCTCAATGCTGTTGTGAAAAATGGCTTTTCGCTCAGAGGCAAAGCATGAAAGCTCGACCGGTCAGCGCTGCTCCCAGCACATGGCACTTGGGTGAGGGGAGCGGGGAGCGCGTCGGCAGATTGCATCGGGCGTCTTCGCCGCCCGTGAGGCCTCCGCCTTCAGATTCCTCAGGCAGAGGCCTGTGCAGATGCTGGCTGGCATCACTCCAGCATGCTTTAGAGAATATTTGCTCGCAAGGAGAAGGCCCAGGCCATCGACAAGGTTGAGACTCAGGAGAGCGCGGCCACAGCCATCCAAGCTCTGGCACGTGGAGCTCTCGTTGAGCATAGCTTGCTCGTCAGCGGTCTGACACAATTTTGGAGATCCGCATCTGTGGTCCGGAGTGAGGTGGGCGTGCTGCGCGAAAAGGCACTGGACTGGAGGCACGCTTCCCCAGTTTCCGTTCTTCAGCTCCTTCCCTGTTGTCTGTTTGGCTGGTGCAATGCTTGCGGGCAAGGCGTCGGAAGCCACTCGGGGGCAAGCAGCTTAGACGATCTTGGCAGACTGGCCCGTGCTGACCTCTTGAGTTGCGTTGGTGATGCAGAGGTTCGAAGTCACGCTGGCAGATGCTGAGACCAAGCTTGGCCACTGGCTGAAATGCCAGTCGCATCCGTGTTGATGCGATGGCGGCTTGTCTCTGAGGCTGTGGCTTTGCTGGGCTTCCGCCGGAGCCCGTCATCGTGGCGTGCTTACAGCGGCTCTCAGCCTGACACCTCTCTGACAAAGTTGCAACTTCAGTGCATGTTTGCTCTCGGATGGACTCGGGATGGATTGGGGTCAGAAGTCTTCAACAAAGGTGGCGAAGGTATCCGAGGGCAGCTTTGCAGCCACGCAGCGTCCCCAAAAGCAGAGAAGCAGCCAGCAACATGAGCTTGAGCGTACTCTAGCTGTGTTGCGAATCCGGTTTTCTGAGCTCAGGCACAAGATTCAGACGGGGCACTTGCTGTTGGCGCTGAATGGGGTAGAGATCAAAGATCTGAATCCCGAGACATTCAAGTCTGGTGCCTACCCGGTCACTGCGGTCGGAACCATGGCTCAATGCTGTTGTGAAAAATGGCTTTTCGCTCAGAGGCAAAGCATGAAAGCTCGACCGGTCAGCGCTGCTCCCAGCACATGGCACTTGGGTGAGGGGAGCGGGGAGCGCGTCGGCAGATTGCATCGGGCGTCTTCGCCGCCCGTGAGGCCTCCGCCTTCAGATTCCTCAGGCAGAGGCCTGTGCAGATGCTGGCTGGCATCACTCCAGCATGCTTTAGAGAATATTTGCTCGCAAGGAGAAGGCCCAGGCCATCGACAAGGTTGAGACTCAGGAGAGCGCGGCCACAGCCATCCAAGCTCTGGCACGTGGAGCTCTCGTTGAGCATAGCTTGCTCGTCAGCGGTCTGACACAATTTTGGAGATCCGCATCTGTGGTCCGGAGTGAGGTGGGCGTGCTGCGCGAAAAGGCACTGGACTGGAGGCACGCTTCCCCAGTTTCCGTTCTTCAGCTCCTTCCCTGTTGTCTGTTTGGCTGGTGCAATGCTTGCGGGCAAGGCGTCGGAAGCCACTCGGGGGCAAGCAGCTTAGACGATCTTGGCAGACTGGCCCGTGCTGACCTCTTGAGTTGCGTTGGTGATGCAGAGGTTCGAAGTCACGCTGGCAGATGCTGAGACCAAGCTTGGCCACTGGCTGAAATGCCAGTCGCATCCGTGTTGATGCGATGGCGGCTTGTCTCTGAGGCTGTGGCTTTGCTGGGCTTCCGCCGGAGCCCGTCATCGTGGCGTGCTTACAGCGGCTCTCAGCCTGACACCTCTCTGACAAAGTTGCAACTTCAGTGCATGTTTGCTCTCGGATGGACTCGGGATGGATTGGGGTCAGAAGTCTTCAACAAAGGTGGCGAAGGTATCCGAGGGCAGCTTTGCAGCCACGCAGCGTCCCCAAAAGCAGAGAAGCAGCCAGCAACATGAGCTTGAGCGTACTCTAGCTGTGTTGCGAATCCGGTTTTCTGAGCTCAGGCACAAGATTCAGACGGGGCACTTGCTGTTGGCGCTGAATGGGGTAGAGATCAAAGATCTGAATCCCGAGACATTCAAGTCTGGTGCCTACCCGGTCACTGCGGTCGGAACCATGGCTCAATGCTGTTGTGAAAAATGGCTTTTCGCTCTGAGGCAAAGCATGAAAGCTCGACCGGTCAGCGCTGCTCCCAGCACATGGCACTTGGGTGAGGGGAGCGGGGAGCGCGTCGGCAGATTGCATCGGGCGTCTTCGCCGCCCGTGAGGCCTCCGCCTTCAGATTCCTCAGGCAGAGGCCTGTGCAGATGCTGGCTGGCATCACTCCAGCATGCTTTAGAGAATATTTGCTCGCAAGGCGAAGGCCCAGGCCATCGACAAGGTTGAGACCCAGGAGAGCGCGGCCACAGCCATCCAAGCTCTGGCACGCTTCGACCTTGGTGGATGTCCTGACTGTCTTGGAGGTGTTTCACGGTTTTGTGCTGTGAAGGTGGCCGCGCCGCTCGAAAGGCAACCGGGTTAGATGCCCCCGAACCAGCAAGGAGACTGAGATTGCTGCCTTTTTTTAGCATGAAGCTTTCATCATCGCGGTTGCTTGCTGTAGTGGCATGGTGGCATTGAAGGGTGGACAACCGCGCTTGCTTTGAGTGAGGCTGTTACCACTGAAGCTGCGCTGGAGCAGGAGGCGCAGGCTTGGCATGTTTGGACATGTTTGGATTGCAGGCATCCTCGTTTTCTGTGCTTGTTCTATGGGTTCAGGCAAGGGCATCTCTCATCGAAGATGGAGCCTCACAGTTCCTTGCGGAGGTGCCGCGAGACTCCAGCAGGCTGCCATGCGAGTAATCTTCAGATCAGCGATGCTGTCAGCGACAGGAAGGCGTTCAGTCACTTGGCCTCGAATTTTTCTCCATGCCACCATCGCCCGTCGTCATCTCCAAGGCAAGATCTGAATGTGGCTGCTGTAGAGAATGCTGCAGCTCAGTTTTCAGCTCCAGTTGATGCTGCTGGTTTGTGTATGTGCAGGGCTGATTATATGCCGTGTTGCAAGATCTACACACGAGAAGTTTTTGCCCAAGACTGCTAGAGCTGTCCGCCTTTCGACGCTTCACCGCAAACCATGGCTCGTCCTAGTCTCAGTCGGCTGGACTTGATGGACTGTGAGACAACCAGGGTGCCTGCCGAATCATTCAAGATCGGAACAGGTGGACGAACTGGTGTTGTCGCCCTCCTCGCCGCCTTCTCGGCACTCTACCTGGTGGCCGTGCCTGCGCGGTTCCTAAGATCTTTAAAGATCCTGCAAACCAGAAAGAGGATTGGGGGGTTTTTGGTGTTTTGGGGTGCTGAGGCGTTCATCGCCCCACGCCAGAGCTCCGTTCCTCAGGCAAAGGAAACAGCACTAGCGGATCTTCCTACAATCCCATGCCTGCATGTAACCTCATTCCCCTCCCCCCAACCTCCCCCCCACATTTCCTTCGCTTCAGGTGGACGAGCGCGTGGTTGCTGCCACCTTCGCCGGGCTCACCCCTTTGGCGCTGGAGCAGCCTGCTGGCGCCTATGACTCCGTGGTGGCCATGCTCCAGAGCAGCCTGCCGAAGATGTTCTCACAAAATGTTCACATGTCAACAGTCCTCCCCCACAGTGCATCCCACGAGCATGCATGAGCCCTTTTTTTGCCGAGGCTGGCTGGTGTCCTGCCTGCAAGTGGGCATCTTCAAAGCGGTCAAAGCTGCATGACTTGCTGACATCGTTGAGCCGGAGCATGCAGCATCTTTGAAAGCACACGATACGCATGTTGGACTGGAGTCGTCATGAACAGAAGGAATAAACAGCGACTGATGCCAACACCAATAGGCAGAGAGAGAGAGAGAGAGAGACACGTCGGCACAAAGGCACGCAGGCACACAGACACAGAGAAACGGAGACACGCAGACACGCGGGCGTGCGGACAGGTGGCCACACAGATACGCAGACACGTGGACAGGCGGACACGCGGATACGTGGTTGCGTGAGCTCGCGGAGAGGTGCACGCGGACAAGCAGCACGCACAGACACCACGACACGCAGAGGACACAAAGACACACGCACACGCACACGCACACGCACACGCACACGCACACGCACACGCACACGCACACGCACACGCACACGCACACGCACACGCACACGCACACGCACACGCACACGCACACGCACACGCACACGCACACGCACACGCACACACACGCACACGCACACGCACACGCACACGCACACGCACACGCACACGCACACGCACACGCACACGCACACGCACACGCACACGCACACGCACACGCACACGCACACGCACACGCACACGCACACGCACAAGCACACGCACACGCACACGCACACGCACACGCACACGCACACGCACACGCACACGCACACGCACACGCACACGCACACGCACACGCACACGCACACGCACACGCACACGCACACGCACACGCACACGCACACGCACACGCACACGAACACGCACACGCACACGCACACGCACACGCACACGCACACGCACACGCACACGCACACGCACACGCACACGCACACGCACACGCCACGAACAGCCCACGCCCAAGCCCACGCAACACGCACACGCCACGCACACACGCACACCACACACACGCACACGCACACGCCCACGCCCACGCCTACGCGCACGCGCAGCGCGCACGCGCGCGCACGCGCGCGCACGCACCCACACCCACACACACACACACACACACACACACACACACACACACACACACACACACACACACACACACACACACACACACACACACACACACACACACACACACACACACACACACACACACGTACTCACAGATGTGCAGACACAAGGCGATGGCTGTTGTTCAACAATAGATAATAGACAATCGGATGTTGAAGATTTTGACGCGAGCTTGAAACGGGAGAATGGATACTGGGAAGAGCAATGGCAGGCCATGGTATGCTCATGATATCTCATGATCATGATGCAGGAGTTCGGGTGGGTGTGTGGATCCTTTCGGCAGGGCCGTATGCCGGAAACCGATGAGGTCCAATCCAACTCTGGAACTTCTGGACTGGAAGACTCCCCTCCCACACTTTTGAGAGGTTGGTGGCATCTCGCTGGTGCTGATCTACGGCGCCGCTCTCGTGGCAGCCGTGGCGAACCCACTGACCAAGCGCCGCTTGGAGGTGGGGGGGGGGGGGCAGACAGGGTTCAACATGGTTCAACATGGTTCAGCATGGTTCAGCAATCTCCAGGATTTTGCCACATGGTGTGTGAGCTCTTCTATGGTGCGCAGGTGAGGGCCGAGGTGGACGCCATGAAGAAGTGAGGCGCGATTGTCGTGAGCGCGTACAGAGGCGCAGGCCGTCGACAAGTGATCGTGTCATATCGAGCAGCGAAAGGCTCTTTGACGGTGACACCTTTCTTTCAATGTAGGCCAGCGATTCGTGACGCCTTTGGCCGAAGAAAAGCGTTCATGCAGCTTGCTGGGGAAGGGGGAAGTGTGCTTTGCTCCGAATGCTGTAGCTGCATGGCGTTGGTGCAATTTGTTCGGCGTGCAGGTGTCGGAGGGAAGTTGGGGACAAAGCCCAGCGCACAGATTACTTCAAACTTTAGACCGCACATTCAGAGCTTTTGCCAGACAACGAAGGTGCTGGTCTGCTGGTGAATACCGAGATTCGAAGCATGAATGGGACATCCGTGTCAAGCATGGACGCCGAGAGTTTCAAGGCCCCCCAAGTTCAGGTCAGCGACTGCGCCTTGCCTTGCCTCGTAGTCGCAGGCGCAAATGAAGCTCCGGCCGCTGAAGCTCTCCGTTCGAATGCCTGAACCCGCACATCGGCTGGATGAAGGCCAGACCGGCTCTGTGGCCTTTGCCCACCCAGTGTCCGTGAGCTGGAGGCAATTTGCTCTCTGGAGCGCCAAGCAAAGAGGAGCACGCAGACAAAGCAGGCGAGGGAACTTCTCATACTTCTCAGAAGCTCCTGCATGCGGAGCACGCAGATTCCGGTTCTTCTCATGAACCTCTCCGTGGCTTCCTTGACTCTGTGGATCATGCCTACAGGTCTCTTCTGTTGCTGCCTTGCTTCTTTTGTCTCTTTAGGATCAAGTGTTATGTTGACAGGATCATTGCGAGAGTGGTACATCATGTGAATGTGGACTGCCAAGGTCGCATCGAGAGTCTAGCTCTAGATATGTGGTAAGCTCGTCACCACATTCAAAACCTGCTACCTGTAGCATATTGACATATATTGACATTTGCTCTCATGGATGCAGAGCAAATTGGTCGAACGTTGATGGGCGAAACTGCTCTTCTCTAAGAGTGGGCTGAGGGTGGAGCGGGCTTGTTACAGAGGACATAGGTCTGGTGGTTGCTAAGGTGCAGCTGTCCTAGCGCACTTTATGCAGTTTGTTTGTGGATGTCTGCTCATCCCGTCGACAGAGTCTCTTATTGGTGCTAGTGACATCTTTTTGTCTCCGTGGCTGTTTGGTTCATGTGGACCAAGCAGTCGTGCACGTTGAAAAGCTTCTGGCACCTACACGATGCATGTCAGAGGACGGCCATGTCGAGTGTTGCGCATGCCGCACTATTGTTTTGATGCCGTCTGTCGCTGCGTGGATTCTTGATGGAACCCGATATTGGTTAACTTACAAAGTTACAATCGTTCTTAGCATTCTTCATGCACTTGTTTGCTGTGGCAAGTTTCGGCCCACGACACGAGGGATGTAAAACGAAGAAACTGGTTCGATGCACTTGTGCATGGAGCGCGGCGTGGTAAATGTGCAGACGTTCATGTTGCTACTCGTATGTTGGTGATGGCTTGGGAGTCCTTGAAGTGTCTTGTTGGAAGGCAGTGTGCCCCCAGTCCTGCCGGCCGGTGAGCAAGAACTTCAGCAGGTGGGGGGAAGATCGTACGATTGGAGAGTGCCAGAGTGTCAGCTCCTTTTCTAGTGCGACCTGCGCCAGGATCTGGCGAACGTCCGGTCGGAGCTTCGAGCCAAAGATCAGGAGCTCGCCAGCGCGAAGGCCGATCTAGCCGCTTGCCTTGAAGAAGGCGACGTTGAGAGCGGGGTGCTTGTTTGCGCCCATCTCCTCCTTTCTGAGGAGCGGACCCAGCACGAGCTGCAAGAGAAGTGCAAGGAAGCTCGTGGGCAATCCACGAAGCATACCGGAGCATCCGCGTAGCTGAGTGCTTTCGACAGGAGCTGGAGGCTGGCGAAGGCGTCTCGGAGGAGAAGGCGAAGCTCAAGGAGGAGCTGGCCGAGCAGGATCGCGTGCCAAGCTTGGCTGCGATATGCCAAGACGCGTCAATATGAAGAGTCCTTTGAGAAGCCTCTTTTGCGTGTGCGTCCCTCTTGCCGGCTGCTGCTGGGCTAAGGAGCTGGCCAAAGCAAGGCTGGCAGAACAGGACCCGCACTGTCCTTGCACTCGTCTTCGTTGGGGGGGGATGTTTTCCGATATCTTCGACATGCTTGCAGTGCTACCCAAGCTGTAGTTTTACGATGTTGAAGTACTGGTTTCGCATCCGTGCGTGTCTGTTCGCATGGTTTCGGGGTCTTTGCCAGTCCCTAGTCTCCAAAACTACCTTGTCACTAGCCACTTCGGCCAGGCCGTTTCTTATTCGGGCCTGCAGTGGTTGAAGAACGTGAAGAACGTATGTGTGTTCTAAAAGGCACCGGAGACTCTGCGAGGAGTCGAGTTTTGACAAGGCGAGTTTCTGAGATCCGGAGCGGCTGCTGCAGTGCAAGATATACCAGATGGTGTTTGGCTGGCATTGTGTGGGTGAGCAGCTCAAAGGTTCGTGGGGGCCTAGGATCCACGCAGGAATGTGGGAAACTTGAAACTTCGGGCGTAACCTGCTGGCTCTCTGGGCCTTGGGCCGCAAAAGGGGACTTACGAAGACGATGATGCAAGCTTTGCATGCCTTTTGCAAAGGATGGATCTCGTATCGTGGATGGACCCATTCTTGCAAGTTTTTGAGGCTACCATGCATATCAAGTATTATCAAGTCCTAAGTCTCGTGCCGTCCATCTTCAGTTCCTTCCCCCACGTATGAAAAGGCTCCCCGAGACGCCGGGACTGGGTTTGTGGGAGACCTTTCATTCGGGGGGGGCCTGCGCTCTTCTTCAGTGCAGGTAGTGGGGGTTCGGTCGGTTGCATTGCCTTCTGTTCGTCGCTGGGCATATTTTGCCCCGCCCCGAAACCACCCCCGCAACCGCCCCCCTTGTGAGAGTTTTACTGGCGACGATCGGCTGCGTTGAGGCCGTACACACAGTCAAAAGGCTTGTCAAGAACTGCACCGTCTCAACAGTATGAGCAAAATCCATGTGCCCTTGGGCCGACTGAACACTGGCTTGGGTGACTTCCCGCCTCTGTGCGGTGCCATGTATCATGGGGTTGAGATACTTCACACGCTGGCTGTTCCGATTCAAGCCTACTGCATTATCAGGGTTTTGACGCCGCAAAAAGTTCGTGCGAGGACGCAGCACGACCCAACACGTCGGTCGAGGATCTGCACGCAAAGGATCAGGAGCCCTTCAGAACCAAGTTTAAGTCGTTGAAGCCCACTACAAAAGCTTCATGGCAGTTCAGGAGATCGCTCGGCTCCATGATCAGCTTGCAGAAGCAGAAGCCAAACTCCAACACAGCTCGCAGAAGACAGAGGCCAGAGCAGTGAAGGGTGCGCCAGGATCTGGCGAACGTCCGGTCGGAGCTTCGAGCCAAGGATCAGGAGCTCGCCAGCGCGAAGGCCGATCTAGCCGCTTGCCTTGAAGAAGGCGACGTTGAGAGCGGGGTGCGTGTTTGCGCCCATCTCCTCCTTTCTGAGGAGCGGACCCAGCGCGAGCTGCAAGAGAAGTGCAAGGAAGCTCGTGGGCAATACACGAAGCATACCGGAGCATCCGCGTAGCTGAGTGCTTTCGACAGGAGCTAGAGGCTATCGAAGGCGTGTCGGAGGAGAAGGCGAAGCTCAAGGAGGAGCTGGCCGGGCGGGATCGCGTGCCAAGCTTGGCTGCGATATGCCAGATGCGTCAATGGTTTGGGTCCTTTGAGAAGCCTCGTTGCGTGTGCGTCCCTGTTGCCGGCTGCTGGGCTAAGGAGCTGGCCGATGCAAAGCTGGCAGAACAGGACCCGCACTGTCCTTGCACTCGGCTGCCTCTCGATGGTGCCGCGGTCGCTTGCCCATGTTCGACTGCAGAGCTCGAGATTTACGGAAGGGTTTGTCGCCTTCACATGTTCGTGCGAGGATGCAGCACAACCCAAGACGTCTGTCGAGGATCTGCATGCAAAGGATCAGGAGCCCTTCAGAACCAAGTTCAAGTCGTTGAAGCTCCCCACAAAAATCAGAAAAAGAACTTCATCGCAGTTCAGGAGATCGCGCGGCTCCATGATCAGCTTGCAGAAGCAGAGGCCAAGCTCCAACACAGCTCGCAGAAGACGGAGATGGACGGAGGTGAGAAAGTTCGAGAGCTGCAAGAGCAGCTCTTGCAGAAAGAAGCCGAACCTTGGATCAGCCTTGGGAGGTGGAGGGAGCCCCCATGGAGCCCCCCAAGCAAGTCGCAAGTGCTTTTTGTCGTCCGTTTCTCTGTGCAAAGCTGACCTAAGGACCTGGCCCATGCCCGAGAGGAAGTTGGACAGCTCTTGCTTCAAGCCTCAGAGAGCTCAGGAACCTCAGTCCAGAGAGATGAGGAGCCCCAGCAAGATTCGACTTCCTTGACAGCCTCGCGAATATGGGGGTTAGGGATGTAGAGCCACAAAATAGTAGGATCCCCTAGTAAGAAGGACCTCAATCAGGTACCCCCCCCAATTTCGGAAATCCGCATATGCACGTGGTTTGAGTTCAGGAGCTGGCGCAGCTTCGAGATCAGCTTGCCAGTGCGGAAGGGAGGCTGCATGACCTGGATGTCACCAACCTGCAGGATGTCCACCCTCGGAGTGGAGGGAGCGCCCTCCTTTCGGAGCCCGCCGCACGTCTGAGAGTTAGCTGTGCCTGCCACGTTCACAGCGTTGGTGTCTGCTGTGCTGTGTGGTGTGCCGACCCCGATGAAGTTTCAAGCAAGTTCAGAGAGCGGGCACAGGGCGGCACAGAGCAAAGCGAGTTTTCATGAGCTAGGGTTTACGGTTTAGGTTTTAGGGTTTAGGGTTTAGGGTTTAATCAGGGTTTAGGATCTGCTTCCCGACAGGTCCAGGCATCGTCTGATCATGAAGCAGAGCTGGCGGCGTGCAAAGAAGAGCTGGCCAAATGCGCTGAGGAGCGGTCATTCAGGGATATAAGGGGGGTTTTAAATGCTGCCTCTGGTGCCCCCTTTCAAAGGTTGCAACTAGGCCAGGGCAGCAACAAGATCATGGTAACACTCGTGTTTCGGGTTCCCGCGCCTGGGTGCAGAGGAAGAGGTTTGTGCTGTGTGGTGGGATCCGCAGTTGGTTTGCCAACCGCCTTGTCAGAAATTAGCTTCCTGCAACCTTCTGGGCGGACAGGCGATACTGACTAGGAATCTGTGAGCGGGTGCGTCGGGTGCGGTGTGATAGCCATGTCGGGTGTTCTTGATTTCCTTGCGGCGAACCTGGTCACAAAGCTGGCTTCAGGAGTATCAGCGCGTGCTGGCGGAGCTCGAAGATGCGAATGCAAAGCGCGACAAAGATGAAAAGGCTGACACCCCCGACTCCGGGGCTTCCTTCCAGATCTCGCCGGCCTACTGGGTAGCCTGCTCTGATTTAGCCTGATAGCTTGTATAGCTTGTGGTCTTCGTGAGCTACCGGAGCTACGGAAAGAAGAACATGATAAGTGATAGGTATTCTTCTCACAGGGGATTTCCCCAAGATAGGGGTAATGCACCCCCTTTTCACACCAATATAATGGAATCCCTTAAGGGGACCCCCAGCACTTGTGCCACCAATTTTCGGCAACCCCCAAATGAGGAGACGGTGGAGCTGCATGCGCTGAAGGAGGCCATTACAAGGGCGTGTGTCAGCGAACAGCGCGTGCAGATCCAGTTCCAGTTCTGACTTGGCAAGTCGGGGCGAGCAAAGTGACTTGGGGCACGCTGCCTTATTGTGGGCAACACACGCTTTTTGCTCCAGGAGCTCCAGCAGAAGGAAGCCGAGATTGGGGGTTTCACATCAGCGGCGGTATGCGGCAGTAGGATCACGGCATATTGGTTGCATATGGCGCCTAATGGTTCCTGTAGGTCAGTGCCAGACCTTGGCTGAGAGAGGGCTTTTCTACTCTGTTATGCCCGCATAATTGTACCGCTAGGCCGCGAAGCAGAAGGACGGATAAGCTAGCAGGGCCGGGGGTGGTGGAGGGATGGCGTGTGCCGGGGGGGGGGGCGGGTGGCAATGCCCTCAGGACCACTTAAAGGCAGAAAGCTGTGTGGGGGGGGGGGGCAGCAGGTGTTATGGGGGCGGTGGGACTGCTGCTGATGGATCATGGAGGGTCTTTGTATTCCAGCGTTTCAGAGGGGACCGGCTACGATATGGAAACAGCATGGTGTGCATTGTCTTGTGGGTATGCTCTCAATGTTCCTGATGGTTCCGCCTGCTGATGCATCCAACAACTTTAGCATTCTGCTCAGCCTTAGCTGTTCATCTGTGTAGACTTCGGTGACGATGTCCAGGTGCAAAGCCTGCAGAAAGACCTTGCGCATGCCCGGACAAAGATACAGGCACGGAGCGCAGGGGGACTCAAGTGTCTTGAGAAATCTTGATGAGAATCTGTGCTACTGCAACTGGTTCTGGGACAACATAGCTCGTTGAGGGGCATGGGTTCTGGGAGTGTGATGGAGTCGCTGCCGAAACAAGATGTGGTGCTGGTGACAGGATGACGACACGCTGAAGGCTACGGTTCCCAGGTCAGTGGTGCATTGGGGCTTCCGGCTGCAGCGTGGCCTGGTATATGAGGTCCGCTCAGAACCGCGCACGTATGATGATCGCTTAATGTGTTCCATAATGCGATGGAGTCCCGATATGAAGAGCTTGAAGGTGAAGAAGGGAGGATGGGCAGAGGCTGTGAGCCTGAGACTGGGCGGTGGCCTCAGCGATTTGGGAAGTGCTTGTTCTTGCATTGGACAGTGGAAAGGGCGGGAGAGCCTGGCCGAGCGAGAGTCAAGGGAGAGATGGACTGAGGTGATCGCTTGCTGACGCTGCAAGGCAAGCCGGCCGCAGACTACAGCAGGGCGGACTTCGACCGAGCGGCCCAGCTGATGCCCAGATCAAGCTCAGTTCAGCACATGCAGATGTCTGCAGATGTCTGCACATATGTGTGTGTGTGTTCATCTGCACTTTCCTCTTCAAGAGGTCAAGCTTGAGCGGCCCTTGGAGCTGAAGTTCCAGCGTGGTCACCGGAGGCAGGCAGAGGAGGTGGCCTCCACGAGGATCCAAGCCAACTGGAAAGGTCAGAAGGCCCGCGCTGGGGCGAAAGCGAAGAGGCTTCCTCAAATCGAGGCGAGGCTGCGAGTTGGCGAGGGCGAGATTCTGAAGGCCGTCGCGGAGGCCGAGGCATCGGAGCTGGGCTTTGAGCTGGAGTGCTGGCCGCCCGCCCCGCGGGTGCTGCTCCGTTTGGTTCGAAGCGGGAGCTGGGCGAGAGGCGTTGGGATGAGAGAAGGTGACGAGCTCCTGACCGTGCAGGGGCAGTCCCTCCAAGAAATCGACCGCCGCAGATTCCAGCAGCTGCTTGACAAAACCCGGCCTCTGGAGATCACCTTCTGCCGAGGCACGAAAGAAGACACCGCGCGCATTGCGTCAGCCAAGGCTCAGGCAGGCTGGCGGAAGCGCAGTGAGAACCTGGAGGGCGAGGCTCTGGACACTGGGGAGCAGAAGGTCCAGCAAGATGAGACAAAAGAGAAAATATTGGCAATGAGCGAGACAAGCCAGGGAGCTTCTCAACACCTCGAGGAACGCCTGGCCGAAAGAGATCGCGAGCTCAAGGCGCTCCGCCAGGAATTTTCGAAGGCCGAGGCCGTGTATCAGACCAGCCTCAGGGAGATCTCGGCAGACTCCTCCAACTCCGCAGTGGAGCTGGCCTCCTTGAAAGCGCAGCTGGCCGTGGAGCAATCCAAGGCTTGCCCCCCTTAGTTGAGAGCTTTTTCACCGGATGTTATATGTTATAGAGAGAAAAGGCTGTGGAATGTGCGACATGGTGAATGTAGATCCTTGAATATCATATTATGAAGATCCCATTCCCATTAGTGAGATCTGCCCAGGCGGTGAAGCTCCAAACCGACGCCACGGTGAAAGCCACGGGTTTGGGAGCGAAGCTCGCAGTGGAGCAGCGCAAGGCTGAAACCCTCCATGCACGCCTCGTCCAGGCAGCATCTTGGCCCAAAAGGGGCATGGAGGGCTCCCATGCGAAGCAGAAAAGGCACAGAAACATGTTGCGTCTGCAGGGTCTGCGGCAACTGCAGCCCACAAAGCTGCAAGCCCAAAAGAAAAGGAGAGCAGTGAACATGCAATGGAGTGATCCCCTGGCATACCGAATACTGAGGAAGTCATCCATCAAGAGCAGATGAACGAAGTCACCGACTTCCTTTTGGAGAAGCAGCAAGAGCTCCGTCTTTCAGATTCTGACTTGCTAGAGATGAGGGCTCGGCCAACAGCAGGCCGTGGGCCGAACGCAGCTCTCCTGCATACACTTTATTGTTATGGGGACCTTGTGGGGACCCATTGTGGGGACCCTGTTTCAGGCCAATGTGAACTACATCCATTACAATGTACTCAGGAGATGGCCGAGTTGAAACAAGCCCTTGCGGAGGAGCAGGCCAAGGCTTGGCACGGCATAAGCGCATGAGGAACATGTGACCATCTCTGATCTCGGCCTCTTCCCTCTCAGGTCTCCGCGGCCGAACGCAAGCTTGTGAAGAGCTGGTCGGACCAACGCTGCTCGGCGCAAGATTCTTCCCTTGGAGGATAAGCCTTATCGCGAGATTGTAGCTGCCAGGTGCGATCGACCTGCAGTGGCAGGCAGAGGTGGCCGCCCGTGATGACAAGTTGACGGAAGTCCAGGGAGACCTTGTGAAAGCGGAGTGGTGGGCTTCTCTCTCCAAGCGATCTCCCCAGCTTCAGGACCGCCCTCTCTTCAGATGTTGGAGCTTCACTCGCTTCAAGTCTAGGATCTAATTCCCAGGAAATGCTCGACATCAAGGATGAGTTGTCCATGGAGCAGGCAAAAAGCTCTCGCGCAGAAAGGCCTGGTGAATGTCTGCCCCACATGGCACGAGTCTGAAGTTGCTGCTACGGCCAGGAAGCTGGCCGAAGCCCAGGCAGATGTTCCCTGACACAGACGCCTGTTTCTTTTGCACCTGTTCGGTTCCAAGACGTGCAAGCATGTGTGAAAGAGTGCTCGGGTAGAAGAAACCTTTGTTTGAGTTTTAATTTTAGTATGGTGTTTGCATGATTCTGTTTTTTGTTTAGTGTGGAAGATCGTATCAAGATGATATTTGCAGTTCCTCTTCACACGCAAAAAATATGTATGCAACTCAGGCAGATAAAGAAGCAAGAAGCACGGCAAGATGAACCCCACGCCCCCTTCCGCAGAATCTCGAGAAAGTCTAAGTTCTCTCCACCGCCACATGCGGTTTGGGGGCAAAATCTGGGGTGATTGGAGTAGCCTTGGGTTGGAGCCGGGCCAAGAACGGTAAGGATCTTGCCACTATTGCGTGAGTAGGGTGGCGGTGCTCATATGGGGGTTTACGAAAACAGGGACCCCTAAAAATAGACCCCCAAATAGCAGGATCCCCAAAATACGAATACGGACCCCAAAAAGGTGCCCCTGATTTCGGAAACCCCGAATAGGATGCTGCCCGGCTGCTGGAAGAGATGGACGCTCTGCAGGCTGGCAGCTTGGCAGTGTCGTGCTCTCTAGAAATCATTGCGTTGCCGGATGAGGGCGAGAGTGCGTGTTAAGCCACTGTTGACGGGAGCTACAGCTATAAAGCTATCAGTTTGTGCAGATTGTACACATGTGTGCACCTGAAACGGTGCCTTCTTCTGTATAGCTGCACCAGCTTCTGCACCAGCTTCTGCAGTGCGTGTGTTGTACAGCGTACTCGCCCTCCCACATGTAGCTCCGCATGCGAAGGACGCGCTGAACCAGGAGGAGGCCTCGGCTCTTGTGCCCATCTGGGAAAAAGTTATCAAGTTCTCACAAAGCCAAAAGCAAGTAGCAAAGTGGCAGAAGGCACATCTGAAGCGATGGACGATGTCGATAATGGCATGTACTACTAGCAGAATCCTGCATGTCCACGATCCGACTCAAAGCAAAAAAGTCACCCAGGCTCGCATGCTGCAGATGAAGACAAAGATCACCCAGGCTCACATGCAGTGGCGCGGTTTTCATCTCCATTTTGCTCCACTTCTGGTCCCATGGAGGCTCAAGCCCAAAGGCAGCTCACGTCGGAGGTCGCCGCAGAAATCCAGGTGAGGTGTGTCTGTGTGTGGGAACCCAAAGGTAATGCTCTACACTTGCGTGATTCAGGCCACCTCAGAAACAAAGACGAAGGTGACCTCCGGCTGTTTCTTTTCAACAATTCTTTGACACCGCTGACTCGTCTGGATGCCCATGCAGCCTGTGCAGGCCACAAAGACGGACCTGGAGCGGCTGAGCTGGGAGCCTCTAAGCGGCAAGTAGGCAGTGCAAAGGCCGTGCCACTTGTACCGGGACAGTTTTCCAGCATTGTTGCCAGGTATCAGAGGCAGCAGCGTGAGCTCCAGAAGGCGAGGGCTTGGCGCTTGCCATAAATTTATCCGGTTGTCCACGAGCAAAACTGAGCGCGAGATGGACTCCGAAGAAGCTGCGGCGGTGAAAATGCAGGCCAGGGCACGCCAGCCACCCAGATTAATATTAATAATAGAAATAATAGAAATACGATTACTAATATTCATAATACTACTAATATCAGTCATACTTAAAAAATAATACCAACACGTGTAGGCGCACGTGCTTTCGCGGGCTCTCCTGCTCTCAAGGTGGGAATCAGGCCCGCAAGCAGGTGGCGGGCATGAAGGCCAAGGAGGCGCAGGCCGAGTTTAGGGTTCAGGGGTTCAGGGGTTTAGGGTTTTTGGGGTTTAGGGTTTAGGGGTTTTGGGGTTTAGGGTTTTAGGGTTCAGGGGTTTAGGGGTTTTGGGGTTTTGGGGTTTAGGGTTCAGGGGTTTAGGGGTTTTGGGGTTTAGGGTTTAGGGGTTTAGGGGTTAGGGGGGGTTTAGGGTTCGGGGTTGGGTTAGGGGTTTGGGGTTTAGGGTTTAGGGGTTTAGGGTTTAGGGGTTTAGGGGTTTAGGGTTAGGGGTTTAGGGGTTTAGGGGTTAGGGGTTTAGGGGTTTAGGGGTTTTTAGGGTTAGGGGTTTGGGGTTTAGGGGTTTAGGGGTTTAGGGGTTTAGGGGTTTAGGGGTTTAGGGGTTTAGGGGTTAGGGGTTTAGGGGTTAGGGGTTTTTTGGGGTTTGGGGTTTTGGGGTTTGGGGTTTAGGGGTTTAGGGGTTTAGGGGTTTAGGGGTTTAGGGGTTTTGGGGTTTTGGGGTTTTGGGGTTTTGGGGTTTAGGGGTTTAGGGGTTTTGGGGTTTAGGGGTTTTGGGGTTTTGGGGTTTTGGGGTTTTGGGGTTTAGGGGTTTAGGGGTTTAGGGGTTTTGGGGTTTAGGGTTTCATTAGGGTTTGGGGTTTGGGCGGATGCTGAGAAAGGGTTCTACGAAATTTATTTTCGGCAGGCGGTCAAGACTGAAACTGCTGAAGCTTCGAAGCCATCGGAACCTGGTGCAGGCCAACAGCACACGCTGTTACTTGTGTGTATGTTATTGTTCCAGGATCCCACACAAGATGCCACACAGATTTCGAACAGGTGCCGCCGGCTCCAAGCCACCAGAGGCCAAGTGTCCAACATTTTCAGAGAGGGTTTAGGGTTTAGGGTTTCGGGTTTAGGAGGTGGTTCAAGCCCTGCACTTGTGACGAGGCTGACTCTGAAAACTCGGAACTTCGTGCCAAGCTTGCCTCGGCGTTGACGGAGTCGGTTCAGAAGGGCTCGCTTGAGCAAGGGCTGGCGAAGGCGCAATTGAAAACCGTACTGCTTGTCCAAAACGAACAGCATTTGAATCGTTACGTGCATCTTGTGTCGGGCAGCAGCTTGTGAAGAATCATCGGTGCATCCTGTTCACTAGAACTGGCCTCCTCCGTCAGGTGTACGGGCAGCCTTCTCGTGCAGTGCAAGCACTGCGAAAGGAGCCGTGACCGTGAAGTCACCTATGTGGGAGTCGAAACGTTGTTTCACATGCTGAAGCAGCCTCTGCTGTCTGTCGAAACGCAGGAAGTAGCGTCTCTCAAAGCCAAGCTCTCACTGGCAGAGGCAGGCTTTGCAAGTTCCTGTTGCATCTGCCATGCGACATTGTGCTGCTCGACCGCTTAGCGATATCTCGGGTGCTTTAATGTCATTGTAAGCGAGGCCTCCCACCCGACGACACCACCGTCTTCGCCGATGTCCCGAAGGAGCCACGCGCAAGAACTTGTATGACCACTCAGCCACTGCCGACTTTCATGTCGATTTCTGGCATGTTTGGGGGCTTGACTTGAACCTTCGCCAGAGGGCTGCTGAGATAGCGGAGGGCAGGCAGCGGCACCCCGCGTGCGTCGTGCCCAATCCACCCATCAATGTCACCGCATCTGCGGGGAACAGAAGAGCGTGTGGATGAGGCAAGGCCAAGGTCTCCACGTCCCCTTTTGACGTTGTCAGCTCGTTTGTGAGACACCAAACCTGAGGGTTCCTTCGAGTCCGCTCCAGACGGCGGTCCAGTGTCCTTGGGTTCCGGAGCCTAGGTATGGCCACACCCCCCCCCCTCCTTCACGTTTTTGGCAAGGGCAGGGAAGCACTCCCCCCAAAACCATCCAACACGCCGCTCAGGGTCGGCAGATACTCTCACACCAACACTTCAAAATCCCGAGGGATCCGGGCAACTTGGTCAGGACGCCTACCTTCAAGAAGAAGCTTCAGCCATCTTCAAGCACAGCTTCTTGGCCATGAATTCCGTGGCATCGCTGATGCAGCTTCCATTTGTCGCAGTGAACAAGGTCCGTTTTGCGGTGGAAGAGGCGCAGTCTCCATTTGCCGGCTATCTCCTGCTCTTCCTTTCGGCCTGAGTATGCCAGGATCCCCAGTCCACCACAGACTTTCACTCAGTTGCGAGCGGAGTCGCGGCGGAGCTCTCTCAGCTCTCTCTCTGCTGTGTGTTGCCCATGTGCATCGCCAACCTGAGGACAGGTCTGCAAGTACTGCGCAGCATGAGCAGCACAATCAGGTCACCTCCTGAGCTCGGAGGGTTTTGGTGGCCTGGTTTAGGAATGTGTGCTGGCAGAACAAGTGGAGCACCCAAGCTGTCTCCCCTTCCCGCCCTTACACTCGCCGAGGAAGAGATGCAGAAGTTCAAGCAGGCCGAGGCACGCTGGGGCAAGCTTTCCCCTCAAAGTACTGTTGCGATTGCCCTCACGGCGCGTGGCCAGGAAAGATCCCAGAGGTTCCAAGAGGACCGCGCGGAATATGCATGTCCTGACCGTGGTGGTCTTGTTTCTGGCACTCATCTTGGTCAGGAGGCTACAACTTTCGCTGTCGAAGTTGTCCCTTGGCAGTAGCGTAAGAGGACTTGAGGAACTTGCTAGTCGTTTGGACTGGAAGAGTGTAGCCAGAGCTGAGGAGCAGATGCGCAAAGAGGAGGCATGCTTCGAAACTTTGCGGCAGCGAAAAGCATGTGAGAGCTGTTGTATGCTGTAGACTTTTGCAGGCCCAGATGAAACTTGAGCTGGACGAGTCAAAGGCGCAGCAAGGTTGGTCAGTTTGCAGGGCAACCCAGCGTGTTCAGTCTGCAGGCACAGCAGGTGAAGAAGGAGGACTGCTCGCTCCTGCCCGTGGGTAGACAGGGGCTCGCCCATTCAGAATGATTACAACGGTGGTGCACGCCACCACGTGATGTCGATGGCGACGCCGGTGCTGATGACGATGAAGCTGGTCAGGGATTGCAATGGCCGCTGCAAAGAGCAGCAACCACAGTAGCCGTTTCTGATTCTACCTCCTGATGGTGATCAAAACTGTCATGACTATGGTCATCGTCACGTGGATGTTGTGGATGTTGTTCCAAAAGGGTCTCTTGTAAGCAACAGGCGGGCGTCAATAGCATATGTTCCAAAATCGCGGTGCAGCAAACAACAGTATGGCGAAGGGGGACTTAAGGACGAGCGCAAGATCCATCGCGAAACCAGGCGCAACGCGGCTCAAGGGCGAGGCGCAAGGAAAACTGCCGCCTTCTATAGGCCTTGCACACAACCCCATATATCATTTCTCCAAGAAGAACGGTACAACCCGCCAAGCCTGCCATGTCTCATCTGAACTTTGCGTGGACTGCGTTCTGTTGGCTCGAGCACTTAGGACCAGCAGAGTTTATTTAGCTTCCTCATGAGCCTTTGACATGGGCCATTCATGGTAATGCGGACACCCTCACACCCTTGAGGAGTTCTTTCGCAGCTCAGCATGAGCAAGCAAGGGAGGGCAGAATTTTGTAGCAGCTGTAGCTCTTTGCGAACGTGAGTTCCTCCCAGGGCAAGATCTTGAACAAACATCTCGACTATGCCCTTCGGCATTAAGAGTGTCTTCAGCCAACAAGGTTCTGAACTCAGCCACCTTCTGGCATACGAGGGACATACAGCGCATCTCAGTGCGCAAGGCAGGGCCGCCCCTTATCCGGCGACCGGAGCAGAGCCGTGCCGCTTCTTCGCAAGGGCGACTGGCTCAGCTTGGCCATGACAAGAGGAGCCTGGTGAACGGTAGTGATCACTGAGGCGGGCTGGTGCAAGTCTGCACCCCAGGCTTCGAGCCATCGTAGGCCGTAGGCCCTTATGCTTGCACCCAGCAAGCTGCCGCATCAGTCAAAGAGCATGTCGATTGCAAGGTGGGGCGATGAGTGCCGCAATGCCCATGTTTCTGGTGAGGAAGGCCGCGGAATGCCAGCGATGCGTCCGCCCCCGCTTCAACCCCCCAAACCATCCCAGATGCACCCGAGATCGCTGCAAAAACCCAGGGCCGCCAAGGGTTTAGGCAGAAGGCAACAAAAGGCTGTGAAAGAAGTGCGAAGCCCTGCTAGGCCTCGAGACGCGCAGTCCTTCGCAGACCAAGCTGCGCATTGGACCGCATCATCATTATTATTATTATCATTATCTCTTCTTATCGTTATTATTCCAATTTTTACTATTGTTACTACCATTCTTCTTCTTCTTGTTATTAGTATTATTATTGGTGGCAACAACAGGCTGGGGTCTTCAGGTGCATTGTATTGCTCTACTCCCAGCGAATACCGACTTCGCAAGATGCAAGAGTCTGCCAAATTTCTGCATGAGACCAGTTACAGCGTGGAGTCGCGGGGTCGTGGAGTAAGGGCACCGGCAAACCCTGCCCAACTCCTCAAAAGGTAGAATCCTGAACTCCGAACCCCAAATGCCCGACAGGCCTAGACCCAAAACTACCCAGCGCTGAAGCCTCAAAACCGTTTCAAAAGCCCAAACTGCTTAAAGGCCCCGCCAACAAAACCACATTTCAACAACCCTAAAAAACCTTTATAAATTGAAAACGCACTGAAACCCCCAAAAATCCTGAAAACTCTCAAGAAAAACTCAAGCGCCTCTCCTAAACCCCAACCCATCACTCAGGTCCAATAGCGTGCAGGCAGTCGCCGCCAAGCTCTCAGCCCCATGGCACGCAGCACCGAACTCCGGTACCCAGGGCACGCAGGAGAGCCCCAGGGTAAAACAGTACTAATAACAATAATGATACTCATAATAATAATCATAATAATAGAACAATAATACGAATAATAATAGCAATAGAAACAAAAAATCATAATAATAATAATAAGAATGCTCATAAGGTGGTTGGGGTCTCAGGTGTTCGTTGAGTTTTTTTTGGGGGGTTTCGAGGCCTCTTTTGCTTGTTGCTACCTGACACCCACCCTCTTCTCCAGGAGGTGTGCCAGTTCTTTGCCAGAGAAGGCTGGTGCAAGTTCGGGGACCAATGTCGTTATTTTCATGATCAGTCAGGGGAAGGCTGCCTGGATGCAGATGGGCAGGGCCTACGTGTGTCTGCGTGTGTGTCTGTGTCTGTGTGTGTGTGTGTGGCTGATGCCGTCAAAACTGCACCAAGGCGAACCAGAATCATATCTTCAGAGCGTGATGCAGAAGTTGTCGGGCCCCAGCAAGACCCACGTGCCGGACAAGCCTGCTGCCGCAAAAGGCGCAAGTGCTGGAACGTCAGGGCAGCTCTTTGGAAAACAAGGCCTGCTCGGAGTGTTTCTTGTGAAGCGTTGTCATGACATGACAACATTGTTGCTCGCCAGTTAGGCAGCAGAGTGTGGCGAGTGATATCGTTTGATGCAAAACTGCCAAGCTGAGAACGGTGCAAGGTGGCCGAAAGGGGGGCGACACCCGCATATCTACACGCCACGAAGGCCTCGGGCCAGTGCCATGCAAAGTGCATAAAGAGCTAAGCGGTGACTCAGCTTCACTCGGCTTCATTCAGGTCCTGCGCTGAAAGCCCTGTCCGAGCGCTTGGGTAAGGCGCCGGGTCCGGTGGTGACCTCGCCAGTGCCCGCCGTGCAGGACTTCTCGTGTGGAGCCTTTGAACCTTTGCTGGCATCCTTGCAACGCTTTTGCAGCTTTTGCAGAGATCTTTTGCAGGAAATATGCAAGTTCTTTGCCAGAGAGGGCTGGTGCAAGTGGGGTGACAAGTGCTTTCACCGCCACGGCCGCTGGGCTACACGGACCTCCACAGACCCAGACGCTGTTCTTTCTGTTCTGCTTCCCCAGCAGTCAGGTTTGCATAAGGCTGCTCCTCCTCTGTTCTGCGCCAGCAGAATCTCATGGGAGCTTCCATGAGGGTGGGGATCGCTCGAAGCAAATGGAGATTCCTTTTTTGTTTGGAAACCCGCATACCCTGTTCTTTCGGTTCTGAGAATCCTTCGGACTTGGATGCCGAGGAGCGCCTGCGACGAAGCATTCCGCTTTCAGATAGGCCGACAAAAAGGTGGATTGCAAGCGCCCGGATCTGCACGTTTGCCATGCATTGCTCCGGGTGCATGCTACGCCGACTTGCTAAGAAGCTCTTGGCCCATGCAGGACAGCTTGTCGGGAGATGGAAGCGTGCGGGAGCGGGAGGCGACCGAAAAGGCTCCTCTTGTGAGCCGCTCTGTGATGAGAGCTCACGAGAGCTCGGACACTTTGGGAGGCGATGTACCTTCATGAAATCTCAGCAAAGGCCGGAGACTGGAAGAATTGGGACATGTTGGGAGTGACTACTTGTGAATACCTGGTTTTTTTCGGGCTCACAGTTGCATCTCATAACTTGAACGTCGTTCTCTGAGGAGTCGATGTTGGAACAGGCGCGGGAGGCGTGAACATGCGTGAACCCAGACGCGGTCATGGGGCATACGGGCGCATGCCGACATGGGGGAACTGAGGGGTGCAACGCCAGGAGATCCGCGCACTTAAGGACCAAGCTGACAAGGACGCACCGCGGTCTGCCGACTGTTGAGGGGACTATCCTACCGATTGCAGCCTTCGCCATGCCGAGCATTCTGAAGACTGTATACCTCGGTTCAGCTGGGGATACTACGTGCCCCTCTACAGTTTGGAGCCAGCCATGGCACCTCCGGCATCCTTGCAATGCTTAAGAGAAGTGTGCGGCCTGTGTACCTGGTGAGGAGCACCAGGTGCTGCAAAGTGTACCGGCCTCATCATCGCCTCCTTCAGCTCGAAGTACTGGCTGAGCGGTAGGGCTAGCTGTGACCATGTGGATGCGTTAAGCGTACTCGTAGAGCAGAGGACAAGCTTTGCCCCTGTTCGACACGCTTAGCAAGTGGTGCGTCGAATCCTAGGTCACAAGCTACTGGTCAGAACTTTAGTAAGAGTTGCCCCAGGTGCCTGCATCTCAGCACTCCCCTTCAGACCCGGTGGAAGAGCAGAAGCAGGCATGCACATGACTGGAAGCAGCTTCACCTCAATGGGCTTGTCAAATTGCTAGGCGGCAGAGGCTCGCCAGCTGAAGTACCGCCCTTGAGCCCTTGAGCCCTTGAGCCCTTGAGCCATTGAGCCCTACGCAAGACTTTGCTGCTTCACCTCGCCGCCTATGCCAAGTTGCCGTTGTTTAAGGTGCTCGCTGAACATGCAGGAGGAGCTGAGCACAGAGCTGAAGAGACGCCTCTCGGAGGACGGCGAGCTCGATTTGCAAGTTCTTTACACAGCCCTTCCCCCACATTCTCCCTTCGCAGCTTAGCCCTTTTTTTGTGCCGTTTCGTTGCTTTTTTCTTGTCTTCCCTTTTGGCTTGTCTGAGTGAGACAGGCGCGGGATGAGCTTGCAGCACACTCACGCTCCGCGGAGTCTGCGCAATCGGAGGCGCTGTAGAGATCTTCGGGACCCGGAATAGAGAGAGGGAAGAGGGAGAGCGGAGCTAACTATTCAGCTACTAGCTGTGAGGTATAGCTGCACTGTCCGGATACTGTATAAGTTACACTGAGTTGCAGATACGCATCTTGGGACACCACGCATGCCATGACAGGCCCAGGCCGGTGCAGATGCACATCCAGGTTCTGTGACTAGAAGGGAAGTCGGTGCATCTGGCGGTAGATGAAGGTCGATTCCAAGTAGATGCCGCTGTGTTCTTGGCAACTTGTGGTGATTCGCTCAACAGTGCAAGGCCAGACGGCCGAGGTGCGGGGTACCCTGCAGTGGAATTTCTCGGGCTGTTTTCGAGAACTGTTGCCCTTGTTCCGCTGCTGTGTCAAAGACACAGCTGCCGTGGAGGCGTCATCAGCCGTGCATGAACACACCTCAGTACAGCTGGTCAGGCCCCCAATGAAGACTCCGCTGTGGGGCAGGCCTTCCGCCGGGACCTCAGAAACCTCGGGCGATGTGAGAAAGTCCCAACCAAGCTTTTGGAAATGTGTGGAGCAAGGGATGGCGGGGGGCTCAGGTCACGAGCAAGAAGTGGCTCAGACCCTGCGCCACGAGCTGCGAGAGGCTTTCATCTGCTCCTATCCACGGTGAATATTGGTCTCTCGTGGTGTTTATGGCAGTCAGCTGCTTCACGTTCCCGCAGCAGGTTGAGACAGCGGCAGTTGCAACGGCAGAGGCAGGGCCCGGCATGGCTGCGCTGCACCGTCGTATTTGGCGTCGTGGGGTCTCATCTGTGCGGGGCGAAAGTGCAGCTTGTGGGTTCTCCATAGTTCGGTGACACTGGGAGCGGTTCCGGTATTCGTGGCACTGATGCGAGGCTGCGGAAGCTCGCATCTTGCAGATCGAGGTGCGTCCGCGCATGCACCGAAATTCCACCCGCGGTGCATCGTGGTGAGCTAAGACTTGGGCTTTGAGTTCACTTCGCGCAGGCCATGGACCGCAGAGGGAGAGTGGCCCTGCACATGGCTGAGAGCAGTGCTGAGAAAGAGGTGGACCATGGTGACCATTCCCTACCCCACCTCTGCCTTGCCACTGCCTCGCCCCTTCTCTGGTGCACTGCCTGAGCTACGTTGGAGGTGCTGCTGAAGCAAGATGCCATCAGAGCTGCGTGCGAGGCGCCTGGGAAGGGCTTTGCTCGCACTTGAACCAGATCGGAGCCCTTCACGGCAGCACTGTACTTCATCATATTGCACAGACAGCTTGCATCAATGCATGTTCGACAGCTCTGAATCGCCAGGCGGAAGCGAAGGCGGACCAGGCATCGAATGCATGTAGCGACGCTCGTGCCCACTTCAACATTGCATGCCGGGGAGGATTCCGGGGCGGTTGTCTTAGTGCCACGGCTGTCACAGCTGGCAGCTTCCTTAGGGCGACGGCTGACGGAGGGACCGGAGCAACCGGGGCGGCAGGGTGAGAAGGAGTTGCGATACGCAGTGGCGACTTGTTAGCATCTCATGCGAATTTGGTCGTGTGTGAGCCGCCGTGCGTGCAAACGCTTCTCAACATTCCTTGCTTTGGCCACCTTGAGCCTGCATGCTTGGTCTTGAGAAAGGAAGCGTGTGTGGCATGCTTGATAGCATGGCAGCGAAGGGGGAATGTGTTTGTCTCCTCTCTGTGCAGTCTTGCCACTTCAACGGCCTTTGCAGGTGGCAAAGCATGGCGAAACAGATAGAAACAGAACCCCAGCAAAACCGGTGCTTCTTTTTGGCGAGGCTCTGTTTTCGGAGCAGCGACTGCGCCATGAAATCTACGAGCAGTCGCAGGCAACGTTCCATCAGGTGGAGGAGTGCTGTGGGTACATGTGAGTACATGATTTCTGCCGCAGAGGCAGCTTTGCGCGAGAGCGCGGTCTGCGACGGCCTCCGCAGGGCTTTGATGAACTCCGTCGGCCCCGCTGGTATTCATATATGGTACTCAACATGCGGGTAGAAGGCACTGTTGTGCAAGTGTCGGGAGATATGGAGACTGCTTGGTCTGCTCACGTAGCCCCATGGCAGGTGGAGCAGGAGATGGCTCAGGAGGCTGTGCACAGGGAGTCTTTGAGCAGCTTGAACCTTGAACACCTTATCCCAATCCGCACGAACGCAACATGATGGGGCAACAGTTTTCCCATACGGGAGAATGTGGGACTACAAAGCACATGGCTTCTTGCTCTATATATATATATATATACCACAGGCCCTCCATGCTTTGCGCTCCCAGCCGCCTCCGACCGAGAGGCCGCGAAAAGTAACTCTTGCAGCAGAGCTTTGCTGCCCAGTGAATGCTGAGACAACCGAGCTCAGGGCATCAACAGGCCCAAGCAGCTCGCAGCCAGCTAAGGGCTCAGAAAGCAAGGCAGAGACTCAAGCTGAGGGTTTGAGATGACGTGAGGTTGCAGCACCCCAACCTACGTTGCCCGAGTCTCCTCTCACACCTTTTGTCTCCGGAGGCGAGGATGCTCCACGTGAAATCCTGTTGCCATGGTGTACAGAGTGTTTCTGGTTCGCCTGTGCCAGGTCAGGCGTCAGCTCCTAGAGCTTCACAGGTTTTTGCCAGCAAGTTGTCGAATCGGGAGGCCCAAGTTCTTCGGTATGCCTTTCCCACCTTCCTGACTTTCGTAAGCTTTCGCAGTTGCTTTCCCCGCTGGAGCCTGGAGGACCTCATGCACGACTTGATGTCGCCAGCAGAAGTCAAGTCCTGGATGGCGGCAAGCTCAGCCTTCGAGCGCAGCACAGCGCTGCGCAGCCATACCGCATGCAGATCTCAGGAACCATCGATGATATCCCAGCCCTCTCTGCTAAGTGCAGCAGCCAGCGAGGTTCAGCCGTGCTCGTAGCTGTCGTAGCCGCCCATAAGCAAAGATGGCACTGGAAGTTCTTCAGCTGTCGCTGATAGAATACTGATGCGACAGGGGAACATGTGGCCGTTGTTGCAGTTGTTGCTGCTGGTCTTGTGGCATTTTATGCGAGCCAGACAAGTCTCAACGCTACAAATACGGTGTGTTTTTTTTGCCTTCGGCTATCGCAGGCTGCAAGTCTGCGCAAGGAGGCCGAGCAGCTTCGCAGGGAGGTGCCGCCATCGAATGTTGTCGATTTGCGATTGTCGTGTAGTGTGTTGGACCGGACCAAATATGATATGCTGTTTGTTTACACACAGCCTCTGCACAAGGTACAGCATTGGCGTGCCTCACGGCCGGCCCGAGCCGAGCCAATGGCTCCCACCGAAGCATGGCCGAGGGCCCAGTTGGGGAAGGACTGAGGGATGGAGAAGTTCTGGATAAGTGAGCGGGCAATGACAGGCCGGCCTCCCCGGACAGAAGAAGTGCAGCTGTGCCCGCCGCGCCAGCCGCGCCAGCCGCGCCTGTGGCAGCGACGAGCCCCCGAACTGTGCGCAGCAGCTTGCTCCAAGATTGAGCAGTAGAGGCTTTCTGTCTGTGGGGGGACGCGCTATTGCAGAAGTCCTGGCAAAGCATCGTAGCAATGATATGTTACACAGGATGTCTTGGAAAGCTGCAGCCTTCACAAAGGTATTTCTGTTGCCTTTCAAGGTGTCATACAGGAGCAGTGCCAGTGTATACAAGCTGTACGCCAGCTGTACGCAAGCTGCATCTCAAGACGTCTAGGGCACCGAGAAACAACAGATCGCAAGTCGAGCCAGAGCGGTGTCAACGGTCCTTGTCTCGCATGCAGATATAGTGTCTCCTGGCCAGCGAGCGTCAGCGAAATGAATCGGCGTGCTACGAGGTATGGACCATGAGGATCCAAGGCCAGCGCAGGCCGGCGTTGGCAGTCTATGGGGGTTCACCATGTCGGATGAGAAGCCGAGTATGATAGCAGCCAAAAACCTAAGACTCCTCAGGGGCCTCCGAGACCCGCAGTCAGCTGAAACTTGGAGGTGTCGAGTCCCCGCTCGCTGCCGATGCTGCATGAGCAGCCGCCTCCACGGCCTCCGCCTGTGACCCGGGCAGTCAGCGCAAGTGGGCTTCTTATGAAATGGTGAGAGGGCCTTCCGTGCCTTTTTTTGGAGACTGTTGCTGCCGAAGAGAGAGCGGAGAGCTGGGGCCCCAAAGGTTGCAGAAGAAGAAGAAGAAGAAGAAGAAGAAGAAGAAGAAGAAGAAGAAGAAGAAGAAGAAGAAGAAGAAGAAGAAGAAGCTATGTCTTTGTTTATATATATATATATATATATATTATATTTATATGTGTGTATGTAGATGTTAAATATGTATATAGATGCTAAAAGACAAATGTTTTCACAGATGTATAATTCTGATCTTTGGTCAGGGAGCAGAGCGCTAAGGCCTGGACGGACCTCACCTGAGCCAGGCACGGGGTTTTCAGAGGAGAGAATGTTTTGCCAACGTTTTGCCAACGTTGCGCCAACAACGCTCCACGTTTTGTGCCATCTTGAGGTTCACGCCTGAGCTGAGGGCGACCCCCGCATCTTGTACACATTTGTTCGTGCGCATATGTGCCACGGGTCGACCGATAACGAATGGCAGCTCTAGGCGCGGGCTGCAGTTCAATTGACTCAACTTATATAACTTGCGGGTGCTGTTCGGAAACAAGATGGAATGAATTGGTGAGTGATGCTCCCGCAGCTAGAGCAAGCCCATGCCACAACAAGCGAAAAGACATCGTGGGCATCGAGGGGAATTGTCCCAGAAGATGCTTGCTGTCGGGGGTTTGCATGGAGACGATGCTTGTTTCCACTTCGGCTCAGTACCTTTACAGACATTGTACATATATCCTGTCTCGGGCAGTCATTACCAGGCGAGTGCAGGCGTCAGATTTTGATATTTGCTCTGCACGCTCTTGCAAAGATTCTCATCAGGCAGCCATGGGTGAGTTGGGGGATCGACAAGATCCATCCGGAGGCATCATGTACAACCAGCACGCGGCTCTGCTTGTCCTTGTAGCTGGTCGCATTTTAATTCTGTGATGTCTTCACTCGCCATCGACTCGAGGTTTGACCGTGTGAGGGCAAGGACCCCAGAAGACGAGTGCAGCAACAGAGTGCCAGCTTAACTGCAAGCTCAGTGCATGTCGTGCCAAAGCCAAAGCACGCATGTGTTCCTAAGGGTTTTGCATTGCCAGAGATTGGCCAGGTGGAGATCACATGGAAGGACCGCATTCGCAGGGAGACTGAAGCGCGGCTTTCAGGCCTGAAGCTCAGTTCGCGTGTCAGTTGTCATCTGTTTGCATCTTTTCCTATTCGATGACATAGCACATTGTGCTGCTGCCGCTGCTGCTGCTGCTGGTGCTGGTGCTATTGCTGGCTACTACCGCTGTTGTTGCACATCATGGCACACATGTCGAGCAAGACAAGGCCCCCGATCGGGCTTCCAGATGAATCTTGCGCAGCTCAGCGCCAGCGGCGGCTTCCTCCGCCTCAAGCCAGAGCCCCTGAGCTACGCAGCAACCAAGGGGAAGAGGTCTTAGAATGTGCAGATTGTCGCTGGTTTGCTTAGCTATGTGGTGTGAGCTGCAATTACCCACCCACCCCGGCAGGCACGCCCACAATCGATTAGAGACAGTTGTGGAGAAGGACGCGCGCACGTCCCGAATGCGACTGTGCTCGGCAGCTACATCCATTTGACAGGAGATCAAACAATCTCCAGAACAACGAATGTCTGCCGAAGGGATGGACCCCAACTGCATGGAGGCCCCGGTGCCCTCTTTTTGGAAAGAGCACCTCATCGCATTTCTGAACTCGGAGGTTCTCGCCATAAGGCACATGGCAAGAGGGCCGCAGGAGAAGTCACGTACTCAGAAGTGGACAAAGGTCAGCGACCTGCCATGAGCTACCCAGACCCACCCAGGATGTGCAAAGTCTGTGCCGCAGTGCCTGTCAGGTTTGACACGCCCATGACCACTACTCATGAGCTAGGCAGCGGCATCGTATGTCAGATGCAGTATGCAACTTGCACAGATGTGGCAGAAACATGTCAACAGACCTGGAAGTCTGCGATCTACCGTGCGAATCTCACGGCTTCCCGTTGCTGCTCGACTGTCCGAGCGTTGCCCCCTGTAGAAGCAGTTTCATGGAGGGGCTCTTTGCACGATTCGTTCGCATCACAAGAACAGAATAAAGCACCCGCATGGCTCGGAGTTGTGCGACGAGACTTGCATGACTTGCACAACTCAGTAGTCGGGGTAAAGTGCCAAGAGCTGGGGAGTCGTTGCCATGGCCAGAGCTCATGAGCTCTCCACCGGCATGGCCCCGGAGGGCTACCCAGTCCGTCCGGTGGACAAGACCCTTGAACACAATGGACCAACTTTGTTTGAATCCCTTGAGTTCGTATAAAAGAAGCCCGAAGAGGAAGCCCCCAAACTCCAGCAATCGGAGCTGCAATCCGAGCTCTTAGGTGGTTCTTGAGGACGAAGGCCGACTTGGAGCTCAACGGCAACTCCTTTGCAGGGCACTTCCTAGACACCACGACGCCGTTTCGAAGGAAGTCATGAGCAGTTTTGAGATTTTGCAGAGTTTTGAGAGTTTCAGAGTTTTGAGAGTTTTGGCTCGGGTTAGGGGGCGCGGGCTGTTGGGGTTTAGGGTAATGGCCGCCTAAAGAACTCACAAACTCGGCCTGAAGATGCGCCTGCTAAGGTCACACGAGCTGCCGAGGCATGTCCTCGAAAGAACTAAGTTCACCGTCGCGTGCAACAGAGGCGAGCAGCCAGGCTGGGAGATGGGACACTCCATGAATCCCGCACTTCCGCAAGAAAGCATGCAACGAAAAAAGAGTAATTACTTTAACTCAAATGGCAAGTAGACCTTTGATAGTGAGAGTCGTCAATACAGTCGTAATGACGACGCATGTGTTTTTTCACGGGGCCCCTCTCCGAGAAGTTTGTTGCAGGCCCGCTGTTAGATGAGCGCGGAAGCCGTGGGCGCAACATTCTGCCGGATGCAGCGCCTCAGGGCAAGTCTCCCAAGGCAGCGCCTTCGCCACAGAAGAAGCGCTTGCGCTTGCCTCCAGCAGATGACTCGCAGCAACTGGGCGGTGATAAAGCCTCTCCACCGTAGTTGGTTTGCGTTCACAGGAGCTGTGGCCTGTAGAAAACTTCTTCAGAAGGGGGTCGAAGCCTTGGGGGTTTACGAAATTAGGGGTGCCTTATTGGGGTCCTTATTCTAAGGGAATACTGCCATCTAGGGGTCTACTATGAGGGTCCCTTATAATCCCAAATTTCCCTTGTTGAGCAGGCTGCCCCAGACGACGCAGAGCAGAGCGCAACCGATTGCCTCGAGCACCGGCGATCTCCACCACCTTCCACAGCTTGGGCAAACTGGAGGCCTGGGAGTATGGGCTTAGGGCTTGGGGTTGTCAGGGTGCTTTCTCAGATTCTTACCATTTCCATGTGTGCGCAACGGGATGAGCAAGTGTCACAGGCTTCCACGTGGACCCAAGAAGGACGGGAAGAGGAAACAAGTTGAAGTTGCGAGCTTAGTCCGCATCGCAGGGGCCTCTATCGGTGTGCTGCCTGCGTAGAGTCGTGTTGCACCCAGGTCCATCTCTGCTGACACTCGTTATGCGAAGCGTGGTTGGGGACGCGGTGGGCCGATGTTTTGGCCTGAAAGTTCCTTCTGCATGAGTCAAACAATGACGAATTTGCACAGCTATGGCTAGAATGGACGGGCCAGTGCACAGAGCACGGCTCACAGTGCTCAATTTGCAGCAGTTTCGGTGGCCTTGCAAGTGTACGTCGCCAACCTGCCTGCTTGAGTGAAGTGTCGGTCAGCTTCCATCGTCTGTTTGTGTTGACTTCAGAGTATCGATGCTGTGAACGATTTGCTGATCCGTTTGAGAGTGATCAGACAGGTTGTGCTGTTTATGTCGCTTCGTGCTCCAATCCGATTGGAGGTCGAGAACACACGCCGTAGGTTGGAGCCAAAATGTTCCTCCAGTTGTCGTGCACAGGCCCGTCCTTGTGCACCGCTGGATGGACAAACATAAGTTATCAGGTCGTCAGACATCACCATCGACATTGATCTGTTGCAGAAGAATCCTTAACGCCGTCAACTAGATGTGTACCTAGATACAAGTGGCCTGATTCCATGTGGCATGGCCATCCTGTGCGCGTGTGTAGATCACAAACAGCTGGTAGTCCAGTCGTTTACTGAACCAGCCGGCTTTCCATGAACCCAGGCGCTGAATTCACATGCATCCGTCGTTTTGCCGGCAAAGAGCTTAATGGCTCGTTAAGTTTTGCAGACTTCGCAGACTGCGAAGCATGTAGGGTAGGCTCCATCACCTTCGTTGCGAGATGACGCAATGTCGGCAGAAATAGTTGTTCGAGTGCAGTCACATAGGCGCATGGGTCCGAGCTGGAGCTACCTTTGCCTCGTGCTGCAGCATCTTGCAGCAGGCTGCTGCCATCTGTCCTGTTTGCAGGCTGGCTGCTGGAAAGTCCTGTGCAGTCCAAGGTGCCGGGATCCCCAGTACCGTGTCCCCCGTAGCTCACAGCAAGCAGATCCACGGAGTGCGAGTGCGGTTCAAGTCTCAGGCTCTTGCCTCCTGCGAGGGAAACCATGCGCCTGGACTCCCGGGACCCCTTCACATTCCTCCACATTTGCTGCTGTTGGAGACCTTAAGACACCTTTAAGTGAGACCCGTGTGAGACCTCAGGGAAGAGTGGCAGCACAGGGCAGCTCAGCACCAGCCCCGGCTCCCATCATGAAGCGCTGAGCGGCTACTGAGCGCCTGAGTTTTCGATTTATTCTGAAGCTTTCCGTGCTTTGGATTCTGTCGTTCCACCATTCGGCTCGCAGATGACAGATGCCATCAGATGCATTTGAGCACAGCTTGGGCCAGGATAGTTGTCCTATGTTACTGCCGACATCTGAAGAATACGCAGAAGGCACGAGAGCTTGCCTCGCCAAACGTGAAATCTCCATCGCTGACATGCGATCGAGCTTCCGCGATCTCTTGCAGCTTCGCCGCTTCGGCCATGGCGGCCCAAAGGACAGGAGGGGTTCGCATTAGGGGCTCGATGGTTCCTTGGCTTAGGGTTTCCATCCTCGGAGGCATTCTTGGAGTATTGGAGCTAGATGCGCCCAAAGGGAAACAACAAATCCTCGGGTCTGAGCTCGATCCCGCTAGAGGTCAACAGAACCCTGTGCTATGAGGAAGCTGTCCGTGACGGAGAACATGGTAGCCAGTGGGATTGCGGTGGTGGGCGCCACTGTGGTGACGCATCCCATCGATGTTGTCAAGGTGCAGCTCCAGCTGTCGGCCAAAGATGCCCAGGCCTTTTCGGGGCTTGTGGGGCTCAAGCAGCTCTTGTAACCAAAAGATGCAGCCAGCCTCCCTCCCTCCCCCATGCTTAGATTGCAGGCGGACGCCTTCAGCATCCGACGCTTCGTGAGCTTCTGGGCGAAGTTTCAATCCAGGGTGGGCCTTCGAGGCACGCCTGTGCGAAGTGCGAAGTGTTCAACAAGAGACCGCCGAAAAAAGATGAAACAGCAGAATCGTCTCCCTTTGTCTCCCGTCGTCTCCACTGTTTCTTTGACGTGCCTTTGACTGTTTGGGGTCTTCGGTGGTGTAATTCCTTTTTCTGTTCTGACATGTGGTGTACGAAGCGCACGAGGCCTTTTCTCCGGCGTTCAAGCCGCCGGCTTGCGGGCCGCCACCTACGGCTCCGTACGCATCGGTTTGTGCGAGCCGCTGCAACAAAAAGTGGGGAACAAAACCGGGGGCGCAATGATCGCGGGCGTGCTGGCCACCGTCGTCGGCAACCCTTTTGAAGTGCTCAAAGTGCGTCTCCAAGCACGACCTGGAACAGCGGGAGAGCTGGAGCTCCTTCGAAGCATGCTGCAGGAGGAGATGCATGTGCTGTACGGTTGCGGCAGTGTTGCTGCAGTTGCCCCATGCCGTCTGCGCCCATTGCTGATAGTATGCTGATACACGACTGCTCGGCGACGATGTCGCCACCTGCCACCTGCCAGGAGGGCCTCGCAGCTTTTGGAAGGGGCTTCGGCTGGGCAGCTGCGCGATCTGCCCTGCTAACTGCCAGCCAAGTCGTTCCGTATGAAGCTTGCCGGCAAGTTGCCCACCTGTTTCCACATGCCCGAACCGACGTGGATCTTCCAGGCATCGGCAAAGTCCGCCTTGCACCGAGCTGGCATTCCTGAAGGACGGGGTGACAGTGACATATGGCAACCATCGGTTGTTGAGCAAAGGTTCAAATAAAGGTTCAGGCCGCTCTATAGACGGGAAGCCGACCTTCTGGAGGAGGTCCGCTTCACATCCTGGCCAGCCTGGTGGCTGGGGTCGTGTCCACAACGGTGCGCCACGGAGGGGGGTAGACATGGAGTTTCCTTCTGAGATCAGTCTGTGCATCTCGGCATATCTTAAACTAGTTAGGTGACAGCGCCTGTGGACGTCTTGAAGACCAAGGCTCGGTGCGATGCGGTGCGGTTTCTGCATGAGCTTAAAGGCTCAAGAGCTTGCGGTCGCCATCCGGTGAGGTCATGAGCTCGGAGGATGGAGCTCCGCTCAATGTCGCAGGGCTGCTCAAGAAGCAGGGGCCCTTCGTTTTCTTTAAGGCAGGCTCCAGCTTCTGCAGGGGATCAGAGTAGCATTGCAATGGCGGTCAAGCCTGACTTGTGGGCAGGGGTGGCTGGCCAATTATGTTCGTATTGGCCCGCAGACGCTCTTCATCTTTGCTACCCCGTTGGACATTCTGGTAGATTCGAGTTTGGATATTGATGGAGTTGCCATCAAAATATCATGTTCTGCGGGCCTAGCTGGGGACAGCAAAGGTTTTCTTCGAGCAGTCCCGGCGCCTGGTGGAACATTGGGGAAGATGACCTGAGTCTGTCACCTGCTGTTGCCTCTTTTCCGGCCTGCTTGAAGAGAATCAGCAGTGCAGGCGGCAAGCAGTTGCATCAACAAATTGTTGTGCTCACGCTTGGAGCGAGAGCGCAAGGGTGTAGATGATTTAGGTAGTGCATCGACAGCAGTCTATTGCACGGCAAGCAGCCGGGAGACCCTCCACGGAACATCTATGCACGGGGCGACTGACCTTAGAGGTGCGACCCGGCAAGTGCCTGTCTCCTAGATGATAAGGTCATATGCCTGGCACTTTGGCGTGCACTCTGCAGCCAAGGAGCTGAGCTCATAGCGTGAAATCGCTCAGTGACTGTGACTTCTGAGCTTTTCTAAGCATCCTTCAGAATGGCAGGACGCAGCCGTATTCGCAGCTCTCAGTGGGGGTCCTACCTTGCCTCTACGCACAGTCTAGAATCTGAGAAGAATTCTCAGAAGCTGTAGATTTCGATGGAGTGCCTCAGGTGACCACTCCCGCAAACGTGTGGACCCTTGTTGCGTTCCAGCATCGCTCTCTCGCTGCTCTCACTCCATGCCCTGAGCGCTGCCAAGTCGCTGGTCCTTCAGCGGACCTTGTCGGCACCAACCATACCGAAGGGGGCTCTGCCCTCAATGCAACAGCCTGCACTTCAACTTCAAGTTGCAGAAAAGTTGATCAATGATGTATTCCTGGATGGAGATGGTGCGCAGGAACCCCTTCCTGAACTCCGAAAGATCAACAATCCCCGATGGCGACGGTGAGCGGCCTAGCGGGGATGAGAGAGATTGTTCTGCTAATGCCTTGCATGAGGGTCCCCTTCTTGGATGCCTTTTTCCATTGCGTTCTTTATAAAAACGTTCCCGGGGTCCCCAAATGGATCCCTATAGTTAACTTGTGAGAGGATGCAGTCGAGATAGTCAGCAGGCCAAAGAGCACCTCGGACGTGACGCGTTATGCGGAAGCGCATGGTCCCAAGTGGTCAGATGTTGTTTGGAACTTCTCTGTCATTTAGCATTCTGGCCCTGGCCAGTGAAAAGGCTCCCGCACCATCCTCACCGAGGTTTTACAACATGAATGGCTGCAGCCCATTTGCCTTAGCTGCTGGAAAATGATGTGCCGCACAGCCGCACAGCCGTACCGGGTGGTGTGGAGGGCTTGTGGCTTGTGTCGTCCTCGAGCAGCGCAGTGGTGCGGGGCTTGTCCAGGTGCCGTCCTTCTGCAGCACATATGTACGAGAATCGTGTGAATCGCCACAGGGCAGAGACCGAGCAGATACTTGTATTTAGCCGTTTTGTCCACAGGGTTAGCAGGGTTCGCTGCATGCTCAAAGGCATGCAGCCTGCAAGGGCCTACAGCTACGCTCGTCGGCCTTAGAAGTTCCTTCGCCGCATCCCATCCCATCTCCCTCAATTTGGCAGTGAGCCAGCTGATGGGATTTTTCAGTCCAAGTGCGCAGGATAACAGCGGCATTATATCCGGAGACGCGAAGCGTCTTCGTCCCTTTCTCTACCCATGACGAATGTCAATTGGAAGAGGCTCGGGCCTATCCGATGAGATGGGATCGGTCGCAACTACAAGCCACTACAACATTCGCTCCAATAATCATGGGAGCTTCCTATATGTCCTGTGGGGCCCTGCCCGAGCCTGGTGTGTGTCACCACAGAAGCATACGCTGGCTCAAGCCACGCAAGCCCACCTCGTTGAATAAGAAGGTGCGATTCAAGGGTGCTGCGCCAAGACTCCAGTCGCCTCATGCTGGTTCACGCACGTGGCCCATTCAGGTCCGTTGGTATAGCACTCTGCACGCATGCTGACCGGAGTTGGTGTCGGCATATAACCTTAGCACAGTGTGTCTCGGCGTTTGTAGGCGTGGCTGCAGCCATCAGGCAGCCAAACAGAAGTTTATGGGGGGGGGGTGCTGTGTGAGGATGCCGTCGAGGCTATCGCAGTGCCATCTTTTAACAAGCACCAGTGCTCTGTAGGCAAAGTCTTTGCAATTTCGGAAGGTCCAGCTCAACTTCAACATCAGAGACGTCCCAGCCACGTGGGCAACGAAGTATCTTGGAAGCTCTTGGCCTGTCCGACTCCGAACATGAACTGCCAGATCGAAGGGTTCCAAGAGATCTTCGACCTGGGCCTCAAACTGCTTACAGCCACCCCAGTGCTGCCGATCGTCCTGTTGATGGTCCTCCAGTCCTGGATCACCCAGCGACGCAGCTGCACACAGAGTGCAGCTCAGGGCTGTGTCCCTGAGGGCGTTCTTCTTGGTGCTTGATGTACTTTATTCACTTTCTACCAGCTTCCTTGCTCAGGTTCACGATGCCTCGATGGCGTCCAGCGTCAGCGCTGCAGAAGAGGTCGCGAGCCAGAGGTCGCTGCAGCAGTTGAACACCCTCCTGGGAAGCACGAGTCCCGTGAACCCAGCGAACCCGAGCGCGGCCGACGTCGACGTCGCAGACATCGTCGACGCGGCCTCCGTGGCCTCCGTGGCCTCCGTGGCTTCCAACGGGGCCACAAGAAAGAAAAGGCTCGGTTTGGGGGACAGGGAGGAGCCAGAAGTGGAGCACACCGAGCACACCGAGATGCCAGCAAGAAGGCCTCCTCCTTCCTTGGACGAGACCGACATCACCAGCACGGAAGACGGAGGCGACTGCGCCAGCAGCTGCGAGCCACTCGGAGAATTTAGCAGTAACTCTTTTGATCCTGAGCTTTGGATTCGAGGGATTCCGAATTTTCCGGGTCGCGGGAATTGCACCGTGAAGCTCCCAGGAGCGGCCTTTGGTTGGAGGAAGGAGTGCTGGCCTCCCTGCTGCACCTGGCCGAGGCAGGAGCCCAGGAGCTCAGTGAAAGCTCAGAGCCGAGAAGCCCTGTTCATTCGCTTGTTTCCCCAATGGGGGTTTCCGAGCTATGTCTAGTTTTTTACAAAACTTTTTGATAAAATCTTTACAAAGTTTTTTACAAAGATATTTTATAAAATGCAATTTTTCAACAAATACTTTTTGGAAGATTTTTATGATGAAAATTTTGAAATATTCTTTTTTATGAAAATTTTGGAAAATTTTATGATGAAGTTTTTAAAATTTTTATCATAAAATTATTAATTTTTTATTGAGATTTTAGTGAGGAATGGTTGAGGGGATGATGTCAAAAATGAGCAAAGGTTTATTGAAATGTTGAAAACGTAGGGTACCCCCCAGGGAAAAAACGAATGAGGGTTGAGCGGGGTGTAATAAAAGTGGGGCATGGGTATCCCTAACTGAAAAGAGGTGTATCTTTCCCTTCTGCAGGAATCAGTACAGTCATATCACCATGGTCCAAATAAGCTCCATGCACATTGATGTAGCGAACAAGACCACTGACCGTGTCTCCCGCTTCATAGGAATGCTTCCCAGGTGTAGCCAGGGCTCCCTCATTGGGCACTTCCTTTGTTTGTTCTTCAGAAACCGGCACCTTTTCTTCGGCTCCTGGAACATCCCTTGCTTCCACCCTTGGGCCAAGCTGCTTGTCCTGCTCCTGCACGAGTCCCGCAAGATCATCCACCTTGCGCTCCAGGGATTCAGGACCATCTTCTTTTTTAGCCGGGTCCTTATTATAAGGGAATCCTGCCACTTGGAGGGCCATTTTAGGGTTCCCTTATTTTCGTAAGCCCCCCCACTTTGCTTTTTTTTTTTCTCTCCATCCTGCGAAGATGGAGCCCCTGGAGCCCATTGGGAAGCCCTACATCTCCAGGGCGGTCCTGGATCGCGCGGTCGGCGTACCCAGTGCGTGCCCAGGGCATCGCCCAGCAAAAGTGGTAAAGCTTACAGGGTAACTTCTAAACATTTCTAAACCCTGAACCGGTAGCATGAGAGACCTTCCTACGCACGCGCTGCTGAGCTTCTCGAGGTTTGGGAGCTGAGCCGCGAACACGAGGAGCTCCTGCGCATTGCGGATCGGCAGGCCTACTTGCCTAGTTTACCTAGTTCGTACTGATGCGTCTAACGTTTGCAGTGGCTGACGTTCTTTGTGTGATGCGTGAGCAGTTCCTGAAACTGATGGCTTCGCTATGTTTCGCTCTGTCCGGTGGCGTTTTGGCTCTCTTGGCGTTGAAGCCTCATGGTAGGCAGCACGAGCTGCTAGCTGAGAGCGATGGGCCAGGCTGGCAGCGTCAAAGAAACGTTTCACGGGTGGATTTGCGGCAGCGGTATCGAAGAAGGGCGCCTCGGCTTATGTGAGCCCATGGCTTACCAATGACATGATATCAACTTTCCTCACAAGAGTAGAGAGTTCGGTGTAGCAGTTGTGAGCAGTTGTGTATAGACCACGTGAGGCCACATGCGCTCACATCACCTCACATCCAAAAACGCGAAGGCTCCCTCCCAGGAACTTTCGGAGAACAGCTTTGCTGAACCAGCCAAGGGGGTGTGGGCGGGGGGGGGGGGGGGCGGGGGGGGGGGGGGGGGGGGGGGGGGGGGGGGGGCAATCCCCAACATGCTTGGGGCTAATCCCCCATCTCGGCTGCTGTTTCTTGGCTTGGATCAGTGGAGGAGCCAGCTCTAGCTGACGCTCATGATACTCGGCCCGTGTGTCGGTCTAAACGCTCTACGGGCTCCGGTTAGTCGTTGTTGGCATGGAGAAGAACAAGGGCTCTGGCTTTCGGAGTTTAGTAGGGATGAAGCCGCCAGCCGAGCAAACGACGCCAACCCAAAAGTAAAGATCAACCTCCCAGTAAGCAGTGACTTCTTGCTGTGCGCTTTCCTCCCCCTCCCTCCTGGGGCGCAGGTTGATCTCCTGTAAAGTTACTTGTAGCATTCCTTTTGAGCATGTGCGTGTCTTCTCCTTTCTTAGGTCCGGCCCCGGTCGCCGTGTGGTGGCGGCGTCCGCGAGCCGCTCGCGGCCCATGGAGCGGGCGAGCCTGAGGGCGACGTTTCGGCTGCGATGCGCGGAGCGCATCGCACCCAGTGAGCTCAGCAAGGCCTCACCCCGACGATTCTCTCCTTTCTCTCTCCTTCTCCCTTCTTCTCCACTTCCCTCTCTGTCCTTCACCATTCACTCTCATGATGATGTAGTGATGGTGTATGCTGTATCAGAATATCACTTTTTCAAGAACTGATTCGACAGGACTGCCCGGTAAAGCTGGTAGTCTTTGACTTCGACGAGACCCTGACTCTGGCGACCTTCATGACCGGCAACTGTGAGTATGCAGATGACGAGGACCCGCAAGTGTCGAATCTGTTAGCTTCCGACTTCCGGACACGAGGCCTCCGGTCCTTCCCCAGTGTCATTCCTGTCACTTCCCCTCATGGTCTTTGCTTGCTCCTATACTGTGTGACGTGTGCGCCTCTTAGCGTGTGTCAGGAGAAGGACATCGCCCGGGTGATCAACTTCGAGACGCCCTGGGTCGAGGGCTCCCGAATCGTGAAGCTCCAGAAGATGCTTCAGGCAATCAAGGAAGGTGCTGATGGACGGCAAAGATTCTTGACCGTCCTCACCAACAATGGTAAGGGCGTGCAGGCAGTGATCAACATGCTCAAGATCGCTGGTCTGGATGCGTACTTCAGTGCCGTATGGACTATGCCCTGGCGGCAGTACATGCCTAACGGGGCCTACAAAGACACGAAGGGCCAGTGGAACTTGTTTGACCCGCCTTCGGACAAGGTGCGAAACCACAAGGCAGATGTCCTCAATCATGTGACGAAGTATCCCGATGCATGGTTTCCGCAGATTGGCCAGGACAGCAGCTTCAAGGCCATCGAAAGCCTGCAGATGGGGAACATCGTGTTAGTGGACGACCAGCGGGCCAACTTCCAAAGTCAGTTTGGTGCCAGCATACTGCGCTACTGCAAGGTGGCACGCTACGATGCAGACCTCTACTACGACATGCGCATGGTCAAGAACATGGGAGGCATTGGTGCCCACCATGACGCGGACTATGACACGCTGAAGCGGTTCGTGGAGGACCCATGGATGTGCAAAGAGACCCTCCAAATCCGATGCCAGGAGCGGGACTTTCGGGGTTGGGAGACTCAGCCGCCAGTGAAGCTCGTCGTTTTTGACTTCGATGAGACGCTGACGTTGGCTACCTTCATGCCCCAGAGCAAGGCCATTGCAACCAAGGTCGGCTGGACTCCAGCAGAGGCAGCTTTCAAAGACTGGAGCCAAGAAGACCTTGTGAAGTATAACTTTGAATCCCCGTGGTGCGAGGGAAGAGTACAGAAGCTCAAGGCAATGTTCGAGGACATCGAGAAAGAGCAGCGTGTGCTAGCCATCCTCACTCAGAACGCCCACGGGGTGGTAGCTGTGCTGAACTTGCTGAAGCTGGCCAACTTGTCCGAGCACTTTAGTGCAATTTGGTCCATGTCGCCAGCACAGTCCGGCGAGTGTGACGGTGCCTTTTGGGAGAGCGGCCGGTGGCACCTCTTTCAGACGCCTTGCTCACAAGTGCACAGGCACAAGGCAGACGTGTTGACCCATGTCGCGGAGCACCCCTTGCGATGGTTTCCGCAGATGGGAGGAGGCGATAGTAGTCCCGTGTCCGGCATCCTCAGCAAACTCCAGCTTGAGAACATCGTCCTTGTAGACGACGAGCGTGCCAACTTCCGAAGCGAAGCGACCATGGCAGCTGCCATGGTGTACAGGTACTGCAAGGTGGCCCGGTACGACGAGACTTATCGTGACTGTGGTCTGCTGGATCAGATGGGTGGCATAGGGGCTCATAGTGATGGGGACTATGAGGAGCTCCGGAGTTTCCTCCGGCAGCCTTGGGACTATCCATACCCAACGCGTACGGAGATGTCCCCGATGAAGAAGAATGCTTCAAGTGGCATCAGCTTCTCACAAGATGGACAAGCTGAGAGCAGCAAGGCGAAGATCGAGCTAGTGCGCTGCAACGAGGATGAGCCAGAGACCACGCAGAAGGCGCCGCGCCACAGGATCGGCTTCTGAGGAGCCTCCGTAGGTCTCTTTGCTGAAGAAGTTTGAAGCCCCATTGGCCGTGAATGTAACGCATCTCCGCAGCTGTCCCGCTCCAGCCAGAATGTGCTGTACACCCACCGGTTTGCCATGCCTATCCATGCCGTAAAGAGGCGCGTGACAGCATGTGGACGCAATTTAGCCTGGCTTTCACCCAATTCACGCTGAGCCTGTTTCCGCATTTGGTGACCCACCAAACTTGCGGATGCACTAAGAGAGGGAAACAGTTTTCTGCAATACTCTTGCTCGAGTCCCAGCAGTGCCGTGTTGTTCCATGCCTTGTCACTTTGTCCTTGGGAAGGCGTTGGTTCAAGGCATGGTGCCGTAACGCCATGTTTGGCACTGTCATCTCAGTATGCAGAGTGTCAGAGCTGTCAGGAATGTGGATTCACAGCGGCCTAGTGTAACTGAAACATGAAGCTTGGCTATTCAGCACTGATGCCCCGGCGCAGAGGCCGTTAAGAAGCACTCAGTATGCCCACACAGCAGCATACAGGTTCATTCAGACAGGGTACGTGCTGCAATGGAGGAGATCATCTTGCCAGGTCCTCACGCTGCTAGGGGGTGGGGGGGTTGCTAAGTCGACAGGGCACGGGCTCAGCAGCACCTTAGGTCTCCGCTTCGGATTCTGGTGCCGATCTTTCCAGAGAGGCAAGCATTCGGGCCCCTTCCGGTGGAGGACGCTGCCGTTTCCAGAGCAGGAAGATGCAGGAAACTCCCGAGCGCTTGTCGACCAGCTGTGAGGACATCGCAGTCTCCCTCTTTGTGGCAACACTAATCTGCTCCTCTGCAGGCTACTTTCTGACGAGGCGCTGGACCCATTTAGATGACCTTGAACTTGGTGTAGCTTGGTGTGAAATCGCTGCTCCTGCCTAAGGTCTTCGCCACTGCTCTTGGTGAGGCTGCTCCAGAGATCGGTCCCAACGCTAGCGCTCCGGGACGAAGTTTGGGAGGTGCTTCCCGCTGCATATGAGGGGGCTGGTTCTCTTAAGTAGGAACTGAGCAAGAGCAAAAAAAGGAGGGGAACAAAAACAAAAACTTGCGGCATATTTTTGCGGTTTTCAGTGACTTCAGCCGTTTCCAGTCTTCAGTGACGCTGCCAGCCCCAAGGAGCCATTGCCTGGCAAGGCAGCCTGGCGGCCATCAGCTTCGATTAGTTTTAATGCATAAATCTTACATTAAATATGCAACATGCTAACTTAGGATCTAACACCCTGAGAAAAAAGGAACCGGCTCTTCATCAGCACGTGTGATATAGCCCTGAAGGGGCTCGTCGGGGCACACATCTCGTCGCGCAAGGAAGCACAGCCTGCACATGAAGCCGCCGAAGAGGGCTCCACAGAGAAGAGGAAGTCGCCTCGGAAGAGAACTGGGCCGGAGCTTCTCTTCATTGCGGCCAGTCCTGTTTTACACATTCCTGAAAATTTTCTACACACTCGAGGCCATAGAGTCTTCTATACTGTAGCCTTAAGCCTGGGACCCTGAACGCCTAAGATCTTTTGCTAGGTGGTCCACAATAGCGTGGTCGCCACCCTGGCGCTGCTGGCATGGGTGATGGGCGCCCCATCGCTCGCTCTGCATGCGTTCTGCCTCGAAGTGTCTTACGAAATATTCGACAGCTTCAGCCTGGGCTTTCAGAGGAGCTAACCCCTCTATCCCAAACCCTAAACTCTCCACAAGTGACACTTTGCATCTGCTCTGCCTGGGAGCAGGATGGAGCCAGAGACGCTGATCCATCACCTCGTGTCCCCGATCTGCGTCCTCTGTTCAACTCAGACCGATGTAGACTTCCGTGTTCTCTGCCAACTGTGCATTTGCATCGATGCATCTGGTGCCATCCTTGGGATGTGCAAATTCTTGCTGCGCTTCTCGCACTTGTCGGCGTCCAACATCTACAAGAAGCTTGCCCGCAGCCTCAAGGATTGCGACGTGCCCGATGAATGTCTTTTGCGATTGCAGGAGGAATCATGTGTAGCTGCTGACATCTCGGAAGCATTTCCGGCATATCTTGTCGAGTTGTACAGCTGTACTGCCATCGCTGCCCACAGCCCAGACGTTTATCCTTGGTGTACCTGGTCCTCAGAGTCATCCTGCCAGTTATTGCCCGCGGCTGAGTCACGTAGGCCGCATGCTATACTGTTTGTGTTTTTTTTTCCACTGTCTATCTCTCTCTCTCTCATCCCTCCTGCCCAAGGACACCGTGATCATTGTGTGGCGTGAGCTGTCTGTCAAGGGAGGTTTCTTTACCAGAATGAAGCCTAGCTGCACAAGTGCTGCACAAGTGCTGCACAAGTGCTGCACAAGTGCACAAGCTTGCAGACTCGGCCTCGAGAATAGGGGCTCTGGTGACGTTTGGAACTGAGGCAGCTGGCAACAGCAAACACCAGTCCGTTTGCAAGGCAGGCGTGAAAGAGTTTGGGTGTGTTCGCCTTTGCTGCTGGGACGTCTTGGGCGTTTTCTGACAGAACGGATTGGATGCAGCTCTACTTCTGGTCGATGGCAGTACTGGGCTCAATGCGCATGTCTTCAGAATCCCTGGAGAATGAAGTGGCTTCTGGCCACGTAAAGAGGGAAAACATGTCGAGAAGAACAGCTGGAGAGAGATGAAAGAATGATGACAGATAAAGGTGCAAACATGTGTTACCTTGTGTTGCATGTCCAACTCTCGCTATGCTAATGCAGTCAGATGGCGCAGCCATGTAGTGCTTCGTGCATCAAGATACGAAAGAGGTTCGGGATGATGGCTCTTGGGAGGGTTTTTTTTTTACCCATCTGCACGTGAGGTCATGAACGCCTTCAATGCGTACTTTTACCTCGTCGTCCGCGCACGTGCCCGGCTACCAGCACAGGTTGTGGCAAACTGGGAAGCGCGCAGTTGAAGGAGCGAAGGAGGCTGTGAGAGGATGTTGCATGGGCTTACACATAGCCTGCACATAGCAAGAGAGTGTAGGATCCGGCTGCCTCCAGCAGGAGAAATGCACAAGGGATGAGTCATGTGCAATGCGTTTAGTGCTTGCATCGCAAGTCTTAGAGACAAGGGTGCAGTTGGGGTTTCGGCCATGCTGCCGCAGAGGTTTCCTGTGGCAGCATTCGCTGTATGGCAGCTGGGGATGTAGTTCCAATAGCTTATGTGAGCGGGCCGTCGTTCGGATTTTCCCGTCGGCAGAGTCGGACATGAATCGGCCGATGCCTGCTGCCTGCATACGAAAGGCTGCAAGGAAGCGTCCACTTGACTAGCCATCGCAGAACACCTCGGCGAACTTTGGGCAGTGAGAAAGAGTTCAAAAGGTCGACATTGTACCACCCTTGCGGCCCTTGATCACCCACGTGACTATAGCTACTTGCATGCAGGCCTGCCTGGCGCAGCTTGGTGCCCAGAGCGAGGTGGCAAGGTGGCGTCGGCGGGTGGCAGACCGAGCAGCCGTGTCGGTGACGGACAAGTCCGCATCCCCTCATCCCAGGATGTCCTGGTTTGAGGCAATCCTATAATTGGCAGGTTTATGTCATCGTCTAAGGTCGCGGCACTTCGTCGCCGAATGTCTCCGGCACTCAACAGCAAGCTCGCCAAGGCCGGAAGCATCTGCTCAGATGTCGGTTAGTGGGTTAGCCCAGCCAGAAAAGCGCCCCAGAATCACAAGGCTCCACAACCAGCTAGCCGGCACGGTGCTTAATTACCAAAGAAAGCCTCTTGCAAGTGCCACAGATTCTGGTCTCGGGGTCATCGGAATCGGAACGAGCTCTAGGTCCCGTCATCCTGGGGCTCCTGGAATTGCGGGTCATGAAGATGCCTACATGGCCTGCCTGAATGAGGCACGGAGTTGCTGTACCTTTGCCCAGCCACCATGCGCCTGTTTTTTTAGGCTTCAGAGTTCTACTAGTAGCCCGCTTAAGGGGGCCCTCTGAGATATGACTTGACCATATGTGCCATTGTTATACTATTTATGATTGCTAAATATTGCTAACCAAACATCATTCGTGTGTGATCAGTGATTTCATGGGAAGTTCTGAGGTGGGGCGGAAACACCGTCAAATGCAAGACCTTCTCTCCCGGCACCTCAAAGAGGAGCCGGCCGTGGCTCGGACTGCTCTTGAGGACGAGTATGATATGATATTATATTTTACTCGTATGATATTGTATTATGTTATATTATATATCATATTATATGACATGATATAGTATGACATAATGTTAGAGATGACGGGGCTGAGCTACAGTGGCTTCTAGGGTTCCCATCGTTTGCAGGTTTTCTTAGGGGGGGTTGGGTGTTGGTGAGCCAAGCCAGGCGCACGGATCAAATGCCCAAGCAAGCTCTTGCCGCTGCCTCAGAAGCTCTGCGCCTCTCCAAGAGGGGTTGACGGGGTTTTCTTTCACCCCTAAGCTCGAAGCCCTATAAGCACTACACCCAAAAAGCCCTTTAGACCCGTTTACGCCCGATGCTGTAAGCCCTCAACCGAGTAACCCCAAACCTAAGCCGACTGCCAAGGGTCAAAGGTGAAAGTTGGCCTCAACGCGTCCTTTCGCCTTCTGCCCCCCTCTGCCCCCTCTCCCCCCCCCGCCCCCCTCTGCCGGGTAGGGTGTTTTTTTTTGTGTTTTTTTCTGTTTTTTTTTTTTTTGTGTTTTTTTTTCCTGTTTTTTAAGCAAGAAAGAAAGAAAGACAGAAAGAGAGAAAGAAAGAAAGAAAGAAAGAAAGAAAGAAAGAAAGAAAGGAAGAAAGAAAGGAAAGCAAGACAGAAAGAAAGAAAGAAAGGAAGAAAGAAAGGAAGAAAGAAAGGAAAGAAAGAAAGAAAGAAAGGAAAGCAAGACAGAAAGAAAGAAAGAACTAAAGAAAAAAAGGCCGAAAGAAAGGAAATCAAGACAGAAATAAAGAAAGAAAAAGAGAAAGAACGAAATAAAGAAAGAAAGAGAGAAATAAAGAAAGAAGGAAAGCAAGACAGAAAGAAAGAAAGAGAGAAAGAAAGAAAGAAAGAAAGAGAGAAAGAAAGAAAGAAAGAAAGAAAGAAAAACAGAAAGAAAGAAAGAACGAGAGAAATACAGAAAGAAAGAAAGAAAGAGAGAAAGAAAGAAAGAAAGAAAGAACGAAAGAAAGAAAGACAGAAAGACAGAAAGAAAGAAAGAAAGAAATACCCCCCCCCGCTTTGTTTAAGCCGTGCAAGCTTGCCTCAAAGCATATGCCATATGCACACTTTTGCGGAAACCCATCATGCGAGAATCGTCACATTTTCGGAAACCCATCATGCGAGAATCGTGTTTGCAAATGGGGGGGGCTGCGCCCCCCCCAACCCCCCCGCTTTCTCAAGCCGTGCAAGCTTGCCTCAAAGCATATGCCATATGCACACATTTTCGGAAACCCATCATGCGAGAATCGTGTTTGCAAATGGGGGGGGCTGCGCCCCCCCCCAACCCCCCGCTTCCCGCAACACACCCTGCACCCTAAACCCTCGGCCGTAGTTCCTGCCATATGCACACTTTTGCGGAAACCCATCATGCGAGAATCGTCACATCTTCGGAAACCCATCATGCGAGAATCGTGTTTGCAAATGGGGGGGGCTGCGCCCCCCCCAACCCCCCCGCTTTCTCAAGCCGTGCAAGCTTGCCTCAAAGCATATGCCATATGCACACATTTTCGGAAACCCATCATGCGAGAATCGTGTTTGCAAATGGGAGGGGCTGCCCCCCCCCCCAACCCCCCGCTTCCCGCAACACACCCTACACCCTAAACCCTAAGCCGTAGTTCCGGACTGAAGGGGCAATGATACGAGGAGCAACCTTGACCCCGCAAACCGTAGAGCCTAATAAGACCCAAATCGTCCACCATAAGCCGCAAATCCTGATAGAATGTTTGCGGCCTACATGCGCAGTAAGCCCTAAACCGAAGCAAAGTTTCAGATTGAAGCATCCGAGGTTCCTCTTGAACCAGCCCCGGACGTTAACTAGCTTTTGAGTCCTGTCGGGGCCAAAGATGGCCGCCCCGACGCTCCAAGCGCGAGTTGCAAAAGGACGAAGGGTTGGACGTAATGTGTTGTTGTAGCACGTTGAGATTTGGACCTGTTCCGGACACGCGGTGCCGCTGAGAGGCCATCGGAAGCTGAAAACCAGCAAAATTCACCAAAAAAACCAGAAAAATACACAGAAAAGAATTCCCACCAGAGGAGGACGACAGGCAGAACCAGGAGGGCATGTGCTGAAAACCACAAGAAAAGCAAGAAAAAGCAAGAAAATTCACAAAAAAAACCCAGAAAAATTGACAAAAAAAGTCCTCGCTCCCCCTCTGCCCCCGCCCCCCCCTCTGCCCCCCCCTTGAAGGGTTGTAATTGTAGGGCCATTGTAGGGTTTTTCAGGGCTCGAGGGTTCTCAACATCAGTATCAGTAGAGGTTTGGGGGGATTGCACGAAGCCCGAGAGCCGACTTTTCTCAGCTCTAGGGTTCCCATAAAACAAGCCTTTCATTAGGGCCATAGCATTTCGAGATATTTCGAGGGCTTTTAGGAAATTCTCATTTGCTGTAGGATGCCTTCTCACTGGCTCACCTTACGCGCATTTCGCAGATTTTGAAGCTGTGGCCGAAGCTCGACAGGGCTGTTTTATGGGTTGATGTAACTTGTAGGGCCTTTCTTGGGGTTTCCTGCAACGGACATTCCTTGTAGATGAGGGCCCCAAACCCTACATCCTGTGCATCCTGAACCCTCTAAACCCAATAACCTAACCTAAACCTTTAAACAGTCAACCCTAAACCCTTCACCCCCTTCACCCCCGAAGCCCTCTAAACCCTAAACCCTTAAAACCCGAAACCCTCTAAACCCTAAGCCGCTAAACACGAAACCCTTCAAGCCCTAACCAGCTACTAAAGACCCCTACGCCCTAAACCCTCTAAACCCCTAACCCCTAAACCCTAAACTCTAAATCCTAAACCCCTAAACCCTGAACCCTATAAACCCTAAATCCCAAACCCCCTAAACCCCGAAACCGGTGGTTTTTTCATCAGAGGCTCCGCTGCGCGCCTTGGCGCGGAGTGCCGAGCCGAGGCTTTAAGATCCGATGCCTCCAGGGCACAAGGCCAGGGAGCCATTCTTTTTTTTTTTTTTTGGGGGGGGGGGGGGGGGGTGGGTTTGGGGTTTAGGGTCTCGGGGGCTATGGTTTTTCGTTGTACTTAAGAGTGTACACACGCTTCTTCAAGCAAAACGAAGACAGAGGCTCCACCAAGAAAAGCGAGAGATTAGCATCTTCGAGGCTCTGGCGCAGCTGACTTGCCTGACTTCGCTGACTTGCGACGCCGGAGCATGCCTCAGTTTCAGGACGTAGGGAATTTTTAGGAGGCTGCTTGAAGGCTCCTGGGCTTTTTGAATGCGACTTCGACCTCGGAGGCTGTCGCAGCTGCGTGCGCGAGCAGAAGCAAGTCGGAGCGCTTGAAAAGCGCTTCTGCCTGCGAGCAAGCGGCCATACGTCGGCGGACAGTTGCATGATTCATGATAGCTGCTGGCCAGGATGCTCCTGTAGCTGGCTCGCGTGCCTGCCTTGAGCTGATGCAAGCAAGACACTCACCTTGCCAAGTTCCGAGGGATTCCGAGGGGTTTGGAGGAGGAGGAACGCAGTGGTGGTGGGGAAGATCGAATCCATCACTCTTTGCTGCGCATGTGGGTTGCGTTCAAAATTCGCGTGTCTGCTCAGTTACTTTAATTTACATTTATTGGTTTGGCCGGTCTATTTTCATGTCTTTGCTAAAAGGCGGCACCGAGGGGGATCCCCTAAAACCTCAGTGTGGCGCTAGGAAAACGCTAGGTTCGCGCTAGGTAAAATCAACAAACATTATTTCAAGTTTCGCATGTCACCACTAAGCGAACACAACAGAGATTGATTGAGAAGGCCCAGCCAGGCGCACCACCCGAAATATGCGTACAACATCCGGGGTGGTGTAAAAACCCCGCGCCGCTTCGTTATGAATTGACGGGGCGCCTGTTGCCAGGATAGAGGTTGTTCTAGGAAAAAGATGACGTTCATCACGTCGTAGTATCAGGTCTTGGAAAATCCGGCAAAGTGTTTTGCGCTAGCGCCGCGCTAGCACGGCGCTAGCAAAATGTCAACGCAACCTCCCCCGGCAGACCATGGCCCATTCCTCCTCTAGCAGACCACAAAGGAACACCATAGAACCGAGAGCGCTTTGCTTGCTGGAGCTCGAGCCGCGCAAGTGGCGACAGCGGAGAAACCTTCGCTCGTGCCAGAACTCCAGACAGCAGCGCCTGAAAAATGGTCCGCGCTAGCACCCTTTCTAGGAAATCATGCTTGGATCCTTCAAATGTCGCGTTTGCTACTCCATCTCAATCAGCTTCTTTTTCCTTCAGGACACAAGGCGGCACCGAGGGAGTTCCGATTTAACGTCAATTTCGGGAACAAGCATTTTGACAACAACCCATGTGTAGACCCCGAAATGGTAGGATTACCCCGGTAAGGTACCCCTAATTCATTTCGGAAACTCCCATGTGAGCACAAACAGCTCGCCGCCATGCCGGCTATGCCCCCAGTGACGGTTTTGTCAAGCTACGCCATCGTGGCCGCCACGCCCTGAGAAGGATGAACTGCAAAACCACTCTCCTAGGAGCTCAGGGCAGTCCTCATAGGTTTCCGAAATTTGGGGGAACCGTATTGGGGTCCTTACTATAAAGGAACCCTATACTATTTTGGGGTTTATGTCAAAAATAGGTCCCTTAAAGGTCCCTTACAACAGGGGTTGTTCTTTTCGCTTGTGAACCTTCCAGGTCCAGGCCTGGCCGTTGCCTCGGCGTGAGCTTGGAGAGCTCCGAGAGCTCAGCCGCCATCGCGACCCCACGGGGCCCCTGACAGTGGTGCGGGCCTTACATGGAACGACTCGGACAGGGGATGAAGAAATGGAGGAAGAAGTCTGAGTATGGCAGGGGGTATCTAAGCTGTTGACTGGTTGAGGACGGAAGTTGCTGAAAGAGAAGCTGAAACCCGGGTTACGGGAGACTCAGGTCGACTTGTCCCACTGCCCATCAGCACCCGGCCGCGTTCGGAAGGTGAAGATCGCACAGGTCTCAGGTGCCCAACAGTTCCTGGGCAGTTCCTGCTTGCATGGCGCCGTGCTGCTACGCAATGAGGCCTTGCCAGGACAAAAGGCCAGTGGACTGCCTTGTCGGGATTGTTCTTGTTTTAGCAGATGACTTCCGCAACATGCTCGCTGACTCTGACATTGCTCCTCGGGTAGCCCAGCCAAGGGTTCTTGCGTGGCTTGCTGCGAGTCGCAAGAGTAGCAGAATTTTATGCGTAGGGACATAGGCGACTGTGAGACTCTGGGAGGTCTTGGCACCAAAGAACGTGACGCTGCTCGGCTGCAGAGTCTGTGTTGTGTGTGTGTGTGTGTGGGTGTGTGTGTGTGCAGATGCCAACACAGTCAGCCGTTTATTTCAGAAAAGGCTTGCTGTTTTCCATCGTGGAGTGAACCAGAGTGAGCTCTTTGTGCGCTCTGCTGTCGAGCTACCACCTTTTCGCAGCCTGACGCTGCAGAAACATTTTGCTTTGCCTTGCCATGAACAATTTGAGTTGCAGAGTGCATTAAGTGCATTGCAGCTCTTTGCAAGAGTTGCAGATGGCTGAGTTCTTTCAGGTCGAGCAGGCGCTGTCTTTGAAGCCAGCCTGCGCTCGAGCTTGCCCTTCCTCGCCGGTGACTGCCTGGGCTGCTTGGCCACCCCAAGGTGAGACAGCAAGCAAAAGTGTCTTAGCAATGTCTTGAGGTCTCTGGATGTCATGGATGTCTCTAAGATGTCTTCATTGGTGTCTTTGCGCGTTTCATGTGTGAGGCTGGTCTCATGGACGCCAGACTGCTGGCTTCGCTTACAGCGAGGGAGAGGACGATGACCCAGGTGTGGCCATGCTGGCCTTCCAGACAAAGTCCGAACTGGTCTCGACTTGGCAGCCTTTCTACTGGTACAAGAAGTTCCCCAGAAAATATGCTGTGGAGTTGGAGACCATCACCAGCCCGGATCCCTTTGACTGCTGGAGGGCAACCTGGAGATCCGCAAAACGGTCCCTCGGTTCCCTGCACCCGGCAGCACGCCTGCCGCTGCTTCCCTCGCGTGTCTCCTGTTGCTATGTCAGTGCCGAGTTCCGCCCGAAGTGCTTCGGGGTGGTGCAGCAAACGAAGCTATCTGATTCGGAGCCTCAAACCTACGTTTGGTATCATCCCAACAATTGCTGTGGGTCACAGCGACTTCACACGACTCTGCAGAAGTACACGCGCTGCACACAGCCGCGCCAGAAGGTGTGGAGGGTGGCTGTGGCGCAGGCTTTGCTGGATGGCTCCCGGCACTGTCGACCTGAAACTCGGAGGGCGATTCGCAGAGGCTCTCTGTTCGGTCGCCACTTAAACCTCCTGTCGCGTGCGCCTGCTTGTCCAGCGGCTGCCGCTTTGTTGCAAGTATCTTGCAAGATCACTCGCAGGGGTATAGGTGGTATACCGAAACAGGCCGATCAGGCCTTCTCCCTGCGTGATGTGGGGCGCCATGACAAGCACTGCAGCATCTACGGCCACGATAGCGCTGCCTGCTGCCTGGTGCAGGTTTGCAAGACAGATCTGTCGGGACTCAGGTGTCTGGCCTGCCTGCTTGCTGAGGTTCCGTGGGGCTTTTGGTCCAGAAGCCAACGATTGCTTCTATCCCGCCTGCTCCACTCTGTAAGCGCTCGTCCCGTCTCGAATTTACCGCATTTGCGTGACGCCTTTCGCCAATTGCTGGATGCAGACCAGGATGTGTCTGCCAAAGAACCGGCTGGCGTCGGTGCGCCTCAACTCATGTCGCTTCTGATGATCATCTCCACTGTCCTTAGCCTTTCAGGACGGCACCACTTGTACAGTGCCCTGCATGCACTTCAAGTAGCAGCGCCCCTCCATCTTTTGCAGCCGGAAGACCTCGGCAGGATCCTGCATGTACTAGCACAGCGACCCATGCGATCCACGAACTCGGCACGCCCAGGCGACCCAGCCCCGCAAGTTTCACAAGGCCGACGTGAGGAGGCTCCCGAGGCGGCTCCCCTCTGCGGCTCTGCTGTGGCAACGTTCATCACATTCCACCGGGCGTCTTCCATTTCATGTCCCGCGCGGGGCTGGGCTGCGCTAGCGCGAGCTGCTAGTGAGGGCGGCAACTTGGCTCGCTGGCCAACCGCGGCACTAGCTCTGTGCCTTCTGAGCGAGGCAGCAGAGTTTGTAGATGCCGACGAGGTCCTGCTCTTGGACAGGATGGTCGACCGCTACCTGAGCTGCCTAGGTAGTGGTTCCTGTCCCTGGCATGAGGGGACTTGTGGGCACGAGCTGTGGACACCAGTCCTGCGCAGGATTCGTAGCCCTACGCCAGCCAGTCCGACTGTAGCACCACCTGCCTCTGCAAGCTTGGTCAAGAACCACATGGAGACTATGCAGCATCTCTTGGCTGGCGGGTCACTCATGCGCTTCAATGACGGCGAACAGCTCCAGCTCAATTCCGAGGTCAATGGCCCACTGGCAAGATACACGGACACGTTGATACGACTTGGCTTCTCTGTTCAAGCACAGTGTCCCGGGCTCTGCGTTGGCATCATCGATCCCAACGACATGTCTACTCTGGCGGCTCTCGGCCAAACCCACCTTGAGTGGTGGCAGGAAGCAGGCTTGCCAAACACCCGAGCGCTTTTTGAATCCGGCCTGCTGCCGGATCAAAGCCCCTCAGCTGCAAGGGCTGCAAGAGCACTGTTCGAGTGCTGCAAGAGACTGAAAGAGAGCTTAAGTAGCCTCATGCCACAGGATATTGCTTCGGGTTGGTGTCCTGGCCCCAGTTGCAAGTCCAGCAAGGCTTCATGAAGAGCATTTGGGGAGGAAGGTTTGGAGATGCTTGTAGTTGGCCATGCAAGGAACTACAGGCCGAAATCCGGCCCAGAAGCCATGAGCCTCCTGGAGTTTCAAGCGCAATGGGAACAGGTCTTCTTCAACAAGACCGTACCCGGGCTGATGAAGTTTGTTGTGTCTGATTATAGTCAGCGACGCTTTCCTGAATCTCAAATCCCTCAAATCCCTCTCATTGAGGCATTCTGTAGCCTCAAGTGCGCACTCATCCTATACCTTGTCACATTCTTTTACAATGCAGAAATATAGGCTACTCTAAAAGGACATTGGAGAAAATGCATTGCCTTGCACAAGCGAGTGAGTGGCCCCAAGTTACTTCGAAGTCCAGCCGGTCTTAGTAGCAAACAGAGACTGTAACTACCGCTAGTAGGAGGTTCTAGGAAAAAAACACTGGGGTGTAGCTTGCAGCTCCTCCGCAAGGAGAAGCGCCTTCATGTGACAAGCAATGCTACTACACTCCCGGTTTCCCAATCCGGCCCCATTTCTAAGTGGACAGAGCTGGATTCTCGTGGGCAAAGCCATGTCTGTTGTCACTGAGGTGTTGCTCGTGGCCGCCCTGGACTATCTGTTTGTTCGGCGGTGTGGCGGTTGCAGAAAAATTTCAAACTTGCTGTGGGGGACCGAGATTGTGGAGCTACCTCAGCACAAAGCTCCGCAGAAAGCACCATCGAGAGAGCCAAGATGCATAAAGTCGTAAAGTCACAATGGCTACACGCAGACCTGTGGAGGCTCGGGCATGGGCAGAAGCCGCCCCCCTACGCCAAGTCGCGCAAGGTTCGGAACTGAGTCCGTGGCCCTCTTGTCCCAAGCCTAAAAAACTGCGAAATCGGCCCCCCTACAAAGCCCCTACTTGAAAGCCCCTTCTTTATCTGCAAGCCCCAAGCCCCTAGGAGGCCCCTGGTCAAGGTGCTGGCCCTGAACCCGGACCTCGTGGGCTTTGAGCCACCGCTGGGCTCTTCTTGGTCCGGCGTGGTGAAGGTGTGCCTCCCAAATGACTCGCCCCAACAAACAGAACACAATTAGGGTTTATGTTAAGGTTAAAACACCCCAAACCCTGGGTTTTCTTAACGCTAAAAAACCCCAAAACTCTGCTGGGGAATGCGGTGCAGAGCACATGCCGTTGAGATAAAGAATTGGAGGCCACCCTGGCGGCCGTCCAGCAAGCCAAAGCCGATGTCGCCGCCCGCCTGTTACTGCACGTTCAGGAAATTTACGAAGTTCAGGAATGTCTGGTCTAGGGAGCCTTTGAAAGGTTCACAGTTCGGGCTGCTTTGACCTGCAGGTGGCCGTGAGCTGGGGCACATCGGCTGACTTCTTGGTTGCGGAGCTGGCCTGCCGCGGAACGCAGGCGATTGACGTTGGCAACTTGGGCTCCATTCTGGAAGGCCCCCTTTGATTCTGGAAGTGGAGCCTGTCTGCATGGCATCCTGATGCACAGCATGCCTGTGTCCTTTCCAAGAAAGCCTGTGCCAGGTGGTGAAATGGCACGTTCTATTGACCCGGACGAGTAAGAAGGCAGTACTTGGTCGTGGAGAAGGGAAAAGAAGGAATGCTACTCAATGATCACATTGGCCAACGGCTCTTCATGAAATTGCATGAAAACAATGACAAGCCCACAAGTTGTTGAGGCAGTTGGCTTGTTTGCATGTCCACACTGGCAACATTTGCGTGCACTCAGAGTTCGAAGCCCGGCTGCTGTGGCCCAAGAACAATTATTGACAGCAACCGGTGCCCGAGGGTGAGTTGTTGTGAAGATGACGCAGTGGGGCAAGGCAGCTCCCGCAGCGCCATCAAACTGTAGGACTTCCCTGCGTGATGAAGTGCTTCCTGCTTCCTACTTACGGGATGCTGGCTAATATGCCCTCCTGGGGAACATTGGGTAACCTTTGCAGAGCAATGCGTTGGCTTTGTGTAGGTCGTGGCCATCAACAGCCTGACAGCTGCTGGGACAACGCCGCTGGAGATTGAGGTACGCCAGATGGCACACCAAACTCTTCGGTGCCATCGTTTCGTTTCCTGGGCAGGTTGATGACTTGCCCCCCCTGCCTGCGGAGCGGAACCTCGCAGAAGGTTCGCGGCCACGTAATCTACGCTCATGCTGTTGTCTGCGACTTTCTGCATTTGTCTCCTTCAGTTCTCCTTCGACTGAGGCATCAAGATCCTCTATCAAACCTGCCAGCTGCCAGGGCTCCTAGCAGTGTTTTTTCACGCGTCTCAGCCCTCCTGGAGTCTCCAGGTTTGGGGCACGGACTGCTCAGACTGCTCTCCAAGGTATGACCTCAACTTGGTTGTTGGCACTACCCGTCTGCCTGCTCACAAGGCGTGCTTTGCAGTTGCTTAAGCTCCGTGTCGCCCCTCAACTTCACGACTTCGAGACCTGCTTTCAGAGGTGGTTCTGGCATCCATGAGTCGGGCATGCTGCGAGCAGGTGCAGAAGGCCTCTCAAGCTTCAACCGCCATGCGAATCACCCATCCCAAGCTGCCTCGGATGCGTGTCTCTTGAGGCTGTGAAAGAATTCCAGCAGCAGCGTCTTGCCCCCAGTCTGAGTGTGTCTTCCACAAGGGGAATGGCTGTGGTCAGGCGCCTGCGAGCACGTTGTCCACCGAGGTCAGCCTGCGTCACCCTCCAACACCAGCAGTGACACCGAGAAAGCTGAGAAGGTTCCGATCGGGTGTGTCACTCTGATTCACTCTGTCAAACACTGCGCACTGCTAGCCGATACTGTAGGCACCGCCATCGGGTTCAGATGCTGAACCAGAAGAGAAGGCTGTCGAGGTCCACCAGGAAGCAGCCACCACGTCGTCCGTTGAGGAGGCGTTGCCCGCATGCAGTACTTCTGTCTTGTCTGCGGATGTTTGCATTGTTTGCGTGGCCTCTTGCAGGTGCCAGCGACGTCGCCGCCGATCTACAGCAACCAGTGGAAAGCTCCGGATTCCACGGCGCCCGTGCCCGCTGTTCCAAGCGAGACGCACTCGGAGCCCGACAGTTCCGGGACTGATTTCGGCCTGACTTTCCTGTGTTTTCTTGGAGGTGCCTCGGTAAGTAGCCCTACCTAAAGCCTAAACTCTAAACCCTAAACCCTAAACCCTAAACCCTAAACCCTAAACCCTAAACCCTAAACCCTAAACCCTAAACCCTAAACCCTAAACCGCATTTGATACGTGTTTTTTTGTGGAGATGTCGGTGGAGGACACGAGAGAGCTCACGGATCCTGAGGTGAGAAGACGGCGGCAGAGACTCCGAAAGCCTTGGAGGCGCTCAGAGTCACGGAGCCCCCTTCAAAAAAGATCTCCAACTCCCCCTAAACGTCCCCCAACTCTCCGAAACATCCCGAAAGCCGGGTTCTCTTACCCTGACACACACACACACAAGTAACTAGCTGGGTCAGGTGCCCCTGTCCGCCACACGCCCCGAGCTGCACCTGGACATCGCCAGCCCTGAGGCCTGGCCCCCCGTTTAGAATCTGAGGATCTTCTTCTCGGGCCTTCGAGCCCCTTCCCCCTTTTCCTTTCTTTTTTCTCTTTCTATGCTGTTGCTCTTCTACTCGTATGGCTGTTGGGGGAGAGCCAGTCGGAGGAGATGGACTAAGTTCGGAGAAGTTCGGTGTAAGTCCACTACTTTCAGGCTGCCAGGGCCCTCCTGGACTTGGTCTACGGCCTTGGCACAGAGTACAACATCAGCTCCGATGCCGTCGACGCCTCAGCGATACCAAGAGTTTTCTCAGACGTCAGATGATGTCAGATGGAAAGCCGCGTGTGTTTGGGAGATGAGGCCAATGAAGACGTGCTGCGGTTGGCAACGCAACTGGATGTTCCCTGCCTACAGGCTGCATGCTGGGAGCCTTGGAGCATAGAGTCGAGAGCTGTCTGGGCCATCCGCGCAGGAATCGGCCACAAGATACTTGGGTCAGAACTTGACCTGCCAAAATGCTCGGAGCCCCGGCACGTACGACTTGACACTGCAGCACTACCAAGCTGCAGCCGCCTGCAGGCAGTCTCCCGCCTCCAAACGTGCAAAGAGTTTGGCCTCCAAGAAATGCGACCTGTGAGAACTGCAAGTGATGGAGAGACCCTGTGCATTCCTGTGCTTTGAGGACATGCTTAAGGCGAGAGTTCACAAGGAGAGCTTGGGCAGGTACGCCGCAATTGAGGAGGAGGTGGTTTGCAGCAGGGATGCGCTGCAGCGCATCGCAGCTGCCGAAGAGGCGGGGTTGGCGGGATTTAATGACTGTTTTCCTGTTCCTTCTGGACCCGGCACCCCGTTCTCAGGTCATAAAGTTCCCTGAGATCCTGCAGGGATTGCTCGTGCGATCCGCCGAAGTGCACGTTCCCAGTTTGGGTCCCAGTCCCACACAGCAATGGTCAACGCACATCCAGACATCCTGTCCCGAGTCCCAAACGTCAAAGAGGGCAAAGAGGGAAAGCGAAAGCGCGCCGTCGAGCTCTGCGCTGAGTTGCTCAGAACCTCCCTCTTTAGCGGGCGTTGGCCCCTGGGTTACCGGCCTTTGCCGGTAGTCTCTCGTGCCAGCAGCCCCCGTTCGATAAAGACTTAAGACTTAAGAGATAGACAAGTAAACCAGCCCTCGAAGTAAAGGCAACAATGTCAAACATCAGCAATCGACGAGACACGCACACACGCACACCCACATGGATCCATTAGCAATAGGAAGTATCAATCAGCTGGTGCTGTAACTACAGCCCGCGGTCGAAAACCGTTCGCTCACCCCACATCAGTACCTCGTTGCTTTGTTCCTGCAATTTGCATGCGTGTTCTTATGGCTTTGAAATACTCTGTCTCTTTTTTGAATCGCTCTGCCCTCAGAAGCTGCACAAAAGAGTCTTTTGCCCTTGTGTTTTCGGGAGCTCAGGCCAAAGACAGGCCGACCAGAAAAGATGTCAAAGGCTTGCTGTCTGACGATTCTGTGCGATGGCCTGAAGCGTGGCTGTGTAGGGTTCAAGATTTGTTGAGTGCCCAATTAAAGGGTGTTGAGTTCATCGTGCGAATCCCGCATCTCCATCAAATTGAAGTGACCGTATCCATGCAGGCCCCGTCTGGTCGCGCAGTCGCAGGCGGAGGTGCCTGAGAGCAAACGAATTGCCAGACAATGGCGGAAACACTGCACGCAGCGTTTTTTTTTATGGTAGCTTGGGTTCGCTCCTGAGATAATTCAAGACTCGCTGCACACTCTGTAGCAGGGGCTTGCCGTCAGACATGGAACTAGCTGACATGCACTAACACCAGCATTGGGCAGTGCAGACCCCCTGCTCAGCAAAGTTGGACGAGTCAATAACAAGTCGCGCAGACCACTCGTCCGAATCGCTGCAAAGCTACAATGCTTCAATTCGATGTTGGCAGAGACAAGACATGCAGCTAAGCTGCAAGGCAAAAGAAGGAGCACAAACGCCAGACTTCGTGCATGCAGTTTGCCAGATGACTGTGCTACAGCGTCTGTATCTGCCTTTGCTGCAGGTGTCTTCAGTTGCCCAACTTCCTCCGGTCAAAGCACTGTGTGGTGCAGTAGCCTACTAGACAGTCCTACCCTTCTGCAGCTCATCATTTCAGCATGCCGCCGCCTCATCCGATAGAACCACGTGTGCTATGACTGCACGTGGTGCTGTCGCACAGTCTTCTGAGAAGGTCGGAGATGTCAGATGACGTTCGCGCAGGCGACATGGAAGGCAGAAGCCTGAGAAGCCGAGAAGCCTCCCACGAATCACCGAGCCAAAGGCTGCCAAAGGGCCCCTTCACCCTTTAGCGCTTGGAGTCTTGAGGTGACGACATGAGCGATGATGACATGGGCATGCGGCAGGAGCTCCCGGAAGGCCTGTGAATTCATGGCAAGACACCATTCCAGGTGCAGTTGAGGATTAGCAGCTGGCGTGTCAAAACCTCCGCCCGTTCCAACTGATGCAGGTATCAAGAAGGAGATCTTGAAAGAAGCGCCGGAGTCCAACTACTCGACGCCTAAGGCTGGGCCTTCGATGTGTCCTCTGGGAACCCTAAAGCCCTAAACCCTACACCCGAAACCCTGCCCCTAGGGTTCAGAACCCTAAACCCTCTGGGTGCGGAGCGATGCAGAGCGGCGCAACGAGGCAGGCGACGAGGTGACAGTGCATTACGTGGGCACCTTGGAGCCCGACCCCGAGCTTGGCGAGGGCACCCAAGATACGGGGCTCGGATTCTGCAACGGTGCCAAGAATTGTCTAAGGAAGAAGAGAGATTTTGGGGGTCTCCAAAAATAGGGGTACCTTTAAGGGATTCTATTCTACTAGGGGTAGAAAAGGCTTCCCCGGACCCCTGTTTTGGGGAAATGCCCGTGTAAATCACGCGCTACTCTGTCGGCCTGCTGTGTGCCTTGTTGAACTAGGCAGGGCATCAACATTGTGCCCTCCCGACTTTTACCGGCATCTGCTGGCAAAAGGAGCAAAGAGCCTTTAAAGGGTCGGAACATGGCGAGTGGCTCGTCCTATTCACCCGTGTTCTGAATGTCAGGACAAGGGTGCTATCCGCGTGCAACAGACACAGGGGGTGACTAGTTGCATGACCAGCTTGTGGTCGGACAAATTGCTTTGGTCTGTGTCGGAAGGGTGGTGCGAGGTAGTGCAGAAGCAGGGCAGATGTACACCAACATTGTGCCCTCCCGACTTTTACCGGCATCTGCTGGCAAAAGGAGCAGAGAGCCTTTAAAGGGTCGGAACATGGCGAGTGGCTCGTCCTATTCACCCGTGTTCTGAATGTCAGGACAGGGGTGCTATCCGCGTGCAACAGACACAGGGCGTGACTAGTTGCATGACCAGCTTGTGGTCGGACAAATTGCTTTGGTCTGTGTCGGACGTGTGGTGCGAGGTAGTGCAGAAGCAGGGCAGATGTACACCAAGATTGTGCCCTCCCGACTTTTACCGGCATCTGCTGGCAAAAGGAGCAGAGAGCCTTTAAAGGGTCGGAACATGGCGAGTGGCTCGTCCTATTCACCCGTGTTCTGAATGTCAGGACAGGGGTGCTATCCGCGTGCAACAGACACAGGGCGTGACTAGTTGCATGACCAGCTTGTGGTCGGACAAATTGCTTTGGTCTGTGTCGGACGTGTGGTGCGAGGTAGTGCAGAAGCAGGGCAGATGTACACCAACATTGTGCCCTCCCGACTTTTACCGGCATCTGCTGGCAAAAGGAGCAGAGAGCCTTTAAAGGGTCGGAACATGGCGAGTGGCTCGTCCTATTCACCCGTGTTCTGAATGTCAGGACAGGGGTGCTATCCGCGTGCAACAGACACAGGGGGTGACTAGTTGCATGACCAGCTTGTGGTCGGACAAATTGCTTTGGTCTGTGTCGGAGGGGTGGTGCGAGGTAGTGCAGAAGCAGGGCAGATGTACACCAACATTGTGCCCTCCCGACTTTTACCGGCATCTGCTGGCAAAAGGAGCAGAGAGCCTTTAAAGGGTCGGAACATGGCGAGTGGCTCGTCCTATTCACCCGTGTTCTGAATGTCAAGACAGGGATGCTATCCGCGTGCAACAGACACAGGGGGTGACTAGTTGCATGACCAGCTTGTGGTCGGACAAATCGCTTTGGTCTGTGTCGGAGGGGTGGTGCGAGGTAGTGCAGAAGCAGGGCAGATGTACCCAACATTGTGCCCTCCCGACTTTTACCGGCATCTGCTGGCAAAAGAAGCGGACAGCCTTTAAAGGGTCGGAACATGGCGAGTGGCTCGTCCTATTCACCCGTGTTCTGAATGTCAGCACAGGGGTGCTATCCGCGTGCAACAAGCCAAACGCATCATAGGCTGTAACGGGCTCTGGTCTGATCTGCACGTGTAGTTTTTTTGGTCTTCGTTAGCGACAGTTGAATGTCCGTCCACCCTACGCCCTGGACCCGCTACTCCCTTACAGTTGCCTAGCATCTTTGCATCCTAGCATCCTCTTCAGTGAATTGGGGCTCGCCGTTCTTGCCCAAAGGTCTGATGGGACCGAATTCGATTCTTCACGTTCCAGGGACAAGCCGCTTGGGGCCCGGAGGATGTGGAGGTTCTCTCGCGACAGCTCTCTGTCTCTCGTATGGCAGTTGAGAGTGTGCGAAGGTTTACCTTCATCATTGGCAAGGGCCAGGTGATCGAGGGATGGGACCTTGGCGTGGCAACGATGAAGAAGGGCGAGGCCGGTCGGCTGAGCCGGCTACGAGCCGGCTGCGATTGCTCCTTTTTTGCGTCGCCCCTGAAGGGTTCCTTTGCTTCCCTTGATTCCCAGGTGGCCAAGTTCACGATCGCCTCGGAGCATGCCTACGGCGCGCAAGTATCGAAACTGAGATAACTGAAGGCTTTTCCAACACGGAACACGCGGTGCAGGTGACCAGGGGTCTCCGCCCAAGATCCCAGAGAAGGCGCAAACTCGCCGGGGGTTCAAAAAGGATGCTGGTGGAAGGGGGCTGCTTCGCAGGCCACCCTAATCTTCGAAGTGGAGCTGCTGGACTTCACCAACCAGGATCAAGAAAGAGCTATGTCGGCTGCTGGTATGTAGATGTCTGCTTTCATGGGGCGCTGGGGCCCACGAGGAAGACCTTTTCTCAGATGGCGGAGTCCTGAAAGTGATGGTCAAGGAAGGCTCCGGCTGGAAGGCAGGGGGGCGTGGGCAAGAATGTTCGGCTCATTAGGGCCATGAGAGCGTTGCTTTCCACCAGGCGCCCCAGATGAACACGGAGCTGAAGATCTCGCTAAAGGCTGGCTCTAGCCTTGACTCTAGCTTCTCGTGAAGAATGAGGAGAGTGAGCTTGAGGTCTGCAAGCCGGACGGAAGTGTCATCGAGGACAAGGGCTCTTTCGAGTGTCCCAGACCATCCGAGAGCATCCGAGACCATCCGAGAGCATCCGAGTAGATTGATGAGTAGAACTGAATGGTGCAGATTCTCAGAGATTCTCAGAAAGTGCAAAGCAAAGGTACACGATGGGGTCCACAGCGCTGGGGCCGCTGACCAAAGCTGTGGAGAAGGCGAGTCAAGAAAGTTCAGAGCAGTACATACCCTAAACCCTAAACCCCAAACCCCAAACCCCAAACCCTAATATCAAAGTCTTTTAGAAAGGTGTGGTCTCGGTGTGCTCAACGTGCTCAGGCTCTCCTGCGCATGAAGAAAGGCGAGCAGTGCAAGTTGCAATGCTCAAAGGACACGGGCGTCTGCTACCATCATCAGATTCCCACGATGTGAGTTGTTTTTTGTGATGTTACATATATATATATACATGTGTATGTATAATGTGTATATACACACACACATGTATATGTATCAATATGATGTGCATGTCCTGCTTCTTTCCTGCTTCCCACCGACAGCCTTTCTGCGGATAGCCGTGCCAGAGGACTACGCGCTTGGAGACGCCCATCCTGAAGGCCCAGCTGCCCTCGTCTCAAGGGTTTAGGGTTTAGGGTTTAGGGAATTAGGGTTCAGGGAATTAGGGTTTAGGGTTTAGGCTTTAGGGCGGGTTTAGGGTTTTGGGTTTGTGGGTTGGGGTTTGGGGTTCAGTGTTTGCGGTTTCGGGTTTAGGGATAGAGACTTTTGCACCGGCACACAGGTGTTGTCATTGACCTGGCGATCGAGCCTGGATTGCAAACTGCACTTGGCATTCGGAGCTAGCGATCTCAGGCCTTATGTCATCCATGCCTTCCAGTCATTGCTTCTGGTAGCTGGGAAGACGATGTTTCAGCATGCCGGCAGGATGCTACGAATTCATTCCAAGCATGACTCAGCATGCAGCGGGTTTGTGGCCTGCAGCTGACATGATCTCGCTGTGCTCGCAAAGTGAGCCGCGAAACCAAACACCAGCGGCATGACTCTCCACTTGCATGTAGTGAGACAGACTCTGATTCGACCCCCTTGAAGGCCCCACAAGAAGCGTGGGTCAAGTTGAGTGGTTGGAGCAGTGCGCGCTGGACCGCCCAGTGGACTGTGATGTCAGCGCTCGCCGCCGAATTCCCCATACCGGTTTGGACTGGTAGATGGCTTCTCCGTTGGGTCTGACAAGCGGCTCCTGTGCGCCTGAAAGGACAAGGTGAAACATGGGCATGTATGCAAAATGGCGTGAAGGATTCCGGGAAGTTTCATTGGGGTCACAGGGGTCGTTTCTTTGACCATGCCTAGCCACCACATCTAAGGACGAGTTGTACGAGGTCACCGATGTCTCCATTGCTAAAGACAAGTCGCTGATGAAGAAGCAGGTGCCATCTGCCTGGGTCTAATGTGCCAGCAAGGCCATGAGCATGGTGGTGTTCGCAATAAGTAGCTGGTAGACGTGACACTGGTGACGCAGAGAGATCGGATTTTGCTGTCAGCTTGCTGTCAGATCAAAGAGGGTGAGGGCTACGAAAGGCCCAAGGAGAGCCAGTGCCTCGGGACCTCTCGGGACGTTGGCAGATGAGTTTCGAACGCTTGAGAAATTCAAATCTGGCTGCGAAAGCACAACTTCAGAGGTGCCAAGATTTCCCTGAAAGTCGAGGCACCCTCCAGCTCTTTGAGTTTTTCTTTCCAGCAACTGAAGTGCGGATGTTTCGCAATGGTTTCAGCATGGTTCTGCAGTCTAAATTGTTTGCATAGGCCGCTACTGATGGCTCTGGGCCGTTGTCCGGATTTAGCGCCAAGACGCTCGAGTGTGCGACCCAGCTGCCCAACTGTTGCTCGGAAAACGTGACAGCCTCTGACGCCTCAGCTCCAAGGTTTGCGGCTGGAGACGGGAACGTCTGCGACGCTTTGGAGTTGGCGGTGCCACGGGGTTCCAACAATGTCAAGCTACAGCGGTTTGTAGCGAGGGAGAGAGCTTTTCTGTTTGCAGGTCATGGACATGAAGAAAGGCGAGAGGGCACTTCTCACCTGTACCTCACCAGCGCTCTGTCAGGCGTGGGGGTAGCTGGCAGCGCAATCCTCCCGAAGAGCAGCATGAGACCTGTCGCTTCTCCCAGGAGGCCCAGCTCGGCCTGGCGCAGATCAAGGCCGACAAGGCTTGAGCCAACCGGAAGTTGGAGTTGGTTGTGGGTTGTGGCTTTCTTCTCCCGAGGCTTTGGGGGTTTTTGGGGGGTGTGTGGGGAACCGAGGTGGTCTTCACCTTGGAGCTGTCTAGCTTCGAGAAGGCAAAGGACATCTGGGACATGTCTGAGGATGAGAAGGCCGAGTACCCCTGGACCCAAGTGACGTAGTGTGGATCTGATTGCAAGAACGAGCAAGTGCCCAGATTGAGTTCGCCTCAGCTCGCAAGGAGGCCAGTATGTGGAGTGTGCGGTCATCTGTTGGTCATCTGTTGGGCACCTGCCCCAAATTTCAATTTAGAGTTGCACGCAGGTTGGCGGGAAGCTTTTCAAAGAAGGCCGCTTTCTGCTGGCGATGGAGCGGTACAAGAAGGCGATGGACTCATGAACTCCATGGACTCATGAACTCCATGGACTTGCCTGGTGGCAGTGTGTGGCAGTTTTCTGCAGCAAGCTGAGGTTGCAGACATGTTCAGCTACACTGACAACTATCAGGCAGCCTGGCAGTCTCATGAGCCCTGAGCCATACATGATGAGCCACGAGGGCGAGCAAGAACGTGTCCCGATCAGAAGAGCAAGTCTTGCGGGAAGTCCTGAGGCAGAAAACAAGGCAAAAGCCACAGATCTGAAGAAGGCTGTGAGTTCGGGAACTTGCCAAGTCGCAAAGAGTCAGCGCATGTGGTGCCAGGTCTGCACCCTCAACAAGGCCGCATGCCAACTGAAGTGCGAGCTGTTCGCGGATGCCAAGACCTCGTGCAACACGGTTCTGAAGGAGCGTGTCTCACACTGGCCCCGGTATGCTCCTCGTTTGCCTCGCAATACACACGATTTCCTGGTAACAGGACGACTCGGCTAACCTGAAGGCACTTTTCCGGCGAGCCCAGGCCGGGAATGCACAGGGCATCTAGCCGATTCTGAGCACGGAACAAAAGGCATTTGGCATCTGGCATGGGGCACGGAATGGAAGACAGGAAGACTGCTGAACAGGCAGAGCTCGGCCTCAAGAACTTTGGGGACTGTACCAGGGATGCTGGGCCCTCTTCTGGATCGGAGTTAATTCGAAAGATATGAGAGATATAAGAGAGATGTGGGAGATGTGGGAGATGTGGGAGATCAGGTCAAGCGCATCTTGGAGATTGACCCGCAGAACAGGGAGGCAAGGGCACTGGCCAAGCAGGCGGCATCCGGGCAGAAAGAGGAGGACATGGCATCGCGCATATGGTTGCTTGGGGTCTCCTAACTTGTGGTCCTATTTCCCCAAAGCTGCAGGATCAGAAATCCAAGGGCCTGTTCGGGAAGATGTCGTCCTGCCCAGTTTGGCCAGAACACTGCGAAACGCACGGTCGTACCAGAGCCCTTAGTGGCAGCTCTCCGATGCGTGCAGCTAAGCCTAAAGCAGGGGATCTGCAGAGATGAAGATGACTCAGGTGCCAAGCTCTCGGTAAGGGGCCAATCCGCGAACCCTACAAGGCCCATTGCTGTTCCTGGCTCCTTGAGTCCTTGACCATAGTGACTCCGGCTCAGCACAGGAACGTCGATTCGACTTCGACGCCGAGCAGGAGTGAACATGACGTGCAGTGACTTCGAGTGAGGGCCAACATGAGATTCATGAGTGGTGCTGTCTTGGTGCAAAACTGCTGAGGGGTGGGGGGCTGGACACTTGTTGGCTATGGGGGTTACCAATTCCAGGCCAAAAAATGCAAAATGGAGGGGTGCAAACTGCCCAGACACCTACGGCCCAAGGCCTCGGCGGATACAGCCCATATGGTCAGACCACCAGATTTGCGCCCACTTGTACACACGTGCGCGTGCTGCCTCGGCAGCCGGTCCAAGCCAGGGGACGTGCACACTCCTGTGGCCAAGGGCCCCAAGGAAGGTCCCCGGAAGGGTCAAGAAACCTCCAAACGGGTATCCCAGCCGCAGGACCCCCTCCCCCGCACCGCATGTGCACCCGTACCGTGGACCATGCGCGTGACCGGAGGACGAGGACATGCCGCAGCAAGAAGAGGGAGAAGCCAAGGCTGACCTTGGGTTGCTGTGGGTTTATGGAGGGTTCCTTCGGTGAGGATTGTTTGGGGTGGTGTAGGGTTTATTGGGTTGATGAGGGCATGCGCGTAGTGATATTCAATGGGAACAAGTTGTTGAAGCAGCCACTGAGACAAACGGTGCACTAGGTGAGCTTTGTTTTTTTTCAGACCCGCCTTACCTCACTATGTGTCTAACAGTCACAGTTACACCGTACGAATAGTAATTTGTAATTTGCATTATAAAGTGTAGCCAGAACTCCATGATGAAGCATTCAACGCTCGGTGAACAGTGACTGTAACTGCTATAACTGACCTCCAATTATGCGACGCTGCTTGCAGTTTTCGGTTGTGAGGGAACTAATTTAGGAGTAGAGTTTTGTAATGAAGGGCTTATCAGTAAGTTGTGGTTTATTGCACTTATAACTTATTTCACGTATGTGACCAAGCAAATGTCGATGTAAGACCCCACGCTGGTACTGTCATCAAACTGTTATCGGAAAGTGTCGATATTTGTGGCGTTTTCGATGTGCTGTATTCGCCAAACAAAGACGCAAGCAGCTGTGGAACCTTGGGGGGGGGGGACTGTTGCATGCAAATAATTACTTTTTTCAGAGTAGGGCTTACAGGCCTTCCGAGCTTTCGGGCTCAGCAGTGCGTCCCCTGAAGGAAGCTTGATACCAGAGCTGCCTTGCGTGTACAGTCTCCGAAGGGTGAGGCGCGTGATGGGCATGTGTTGCCAGCTTTTGGGATGCAAACCGCTCAGCTTCTACATCTGAGACATCGAATGCATAGTGTCTTCAGCTTGGTGTCTCCAGTCTACAGAGCAGAGTTTGTATCTTGTACAGTAAGGCTCTGGCAAGTTGGAGTCCCGAATCTCCATGCGCCAAATGTGGCAGAAACCGCAATAAACCCTTGACTCTGACGCAGTCTATAAATCCTACAAACCTTAGACTCCCAAAAAAAACTCTAAAGCCCATGAAAGCCCTATAGGCCCCATGAACCACGATAAACACTCTACAAGCCCTATAAACGAGATTTGTTTGACACATGTTCTGCAGAGTGTGAGCACTCTGTGGAATGCTCCATAGACAGGAGCAGATTTTGTCGTGTGATCTGGCCTGCGCACCTCTCCAAGTCCTGCCTTCAGAACGACATTAAGGCACCGTCGTGCAGATGGTCCGGAGAGTGCAAGGTGATTCCGAAAAACCAAAGACTCCTTCAAAGCTCAGCCGGTATGCAAAAGGACCATCGGAGCAGCAGTGAAAGGTTGACTTAAGTGTGATAAGCACATCCCGGCTCAGCTTCTCAGCTTCTTGATGTCTGACACGTCACGAAGCCACTTTGCTCGAGCTGATTCCCCCCCCCCGTCGTCACCCAGCTATCGGTGCCAAGGTGTCAATCTTTGCCAAATGCTGATGCTCCTGCTTTCGGGGTAAGTTGCAAACAGCGCTATTGTGCTTGGGGAGCCTTCTGTCCGCGTAATCTTGACACGGCACCCGAGGATGTCCCGCCTTGGCTCGTGTAACCTCCGTGAGAAGGAGAAGAGCTTCAACACTCAGGCGCCATAGAACTTGCAGAAGTAGCCTCTTTGATCTTCAGCCTTGTGAAGGAAGAGACATGGCGCCAGACCTGCGAGAAGGAGCGATTCATTGAGGCTTCTGTGCTGAGAGATGAGACCCAATATCCGACCAGTGCTGGAGTCAAAGTCACCGGTAAAGGAAGCCTCTGCCTTGCAGAGCCACTTTGCCAATGGAATTGGGCAAGGTGCTGGCACACCCTCCTCAAAGAACCTTCCACGATGTCGCGCATGAGCAACCTGGCACAACTGGAACCTTTGAACTCTTCTGCTCTTTGCTGATGCTCGCATTCGACTGCTAAGGGAGGTTACATGGTCTCTTCATCTGGTCCCTCACATTCTGGAGAGGGTTCTGAAGTATGGGCCGATGGGTTTTATACTTCTAGGGCATATAAGGGGCACATAAGCCTTCCCCAATGACGGGCCCATATTCAGGGACCATGTAACTACCCTAAGACTTCTCCTTCTCCGCGAAGCTGAAGTTCGAGGCTACACAAAGTGGCACTCCTCCGCTGCTAACGATGTCAGCATGCTGAGTATTGTCATCTGCTGCCACCGGGCTCGCGGCAATCGTATCAGCCTGCCCAGGGGGACCAACAAGGCAAAATCGAACTAGGCCCTTGTTGGGCCCAGGCGTAAGACACGAAGGTTGTTTAAGGTAAGCATCCCACACAGACACTCCATGGTAGCGACGAATGAAATTCATGAGAGACTTTTGACATCAGTGCGCATCCCACCATGGCCATGGACCCTTCCGAACCCGAGCTTCCGGAGCGATTAGGGTGGTTCTGCTGCAACCGGCGAGCACCCAGAGCAGCGCCTTCTGCCGTACCATCTCGAGGCGCTGACTTCTGACATTCCAGACATTTCGAGTGGTGAAGTTGGGCTGTTCAATCGCTTCTAGTTGCACAAAGCCAGCTCAAAGCTTGATCAAAGCCGAATCGAGCTGATAATTGTAAACGCTTGTGCGCGCCGCCTCGGCAGCCGGGCCGGCAGGATTTCTGGCAGGGTTTGATGGTTGCAGGGCCCCCAAGCGATGGGGGGGGTCCCACAGAGCGGCGGGGGGTTGGGGGGGGGGGGGGGGGGGGGGGCGGGGTGCATCACAAAAATTTGGCATGGGGGCATGGGGGGAAGGGTTGGGTTAGGGGGAAGGAGACCGGATTCGTGTCTGCTTTCCAAACGCTTCTCAACAGGAAGCCGAATTTCTCCGGCTGTTTGAGGGTCCGAGGGTCTGAGGGTCTTTTGTGGGTGCCAGGTGATGATCAACCTCAGATGCCTGAGATGAGTGAGCTCCCACCGGAAGCAAGTGTTGATGAGCCTGGTGAAGCCGATGCCGCGGATGCAGAAGCTGCTCGGCATGAATGGGGGTTTAGGGTTTAGGGCTTAGGGTTTAGGGTCATGAGGGGCTGCGAATCGTGCACAGGGGCCATGCTATCCCAATCGCTGTTCCAGGGAAGTCACAAACCCCATCAAAGTCCAGAACGCCTCCCCGACCTGCACCAACAGCGTGCCGCACCAACTCTCAAAGGCCAGGTAGAAGGCCAGAAGCCGTACACCCTTGTAGGATCGAATGGTATGTGGTTGGGGGGGCGAGGAGGCTGCACCACACACATGACGGTATATACCCCCTATAGTAGTTTGGACCCCCTTCGAGGGACCCTAACGTGAGCCAAAGCCCAGGCGATGCAGCCATCACCTGTGAACAGGGCAGAACGTCCAGATGCTGAGACAGGAAGCAGTGGCTACTTCTCGAATTCCAACAGCTCCCATAGTGACAGTGATGCCAGTGACCCCTGCTTCTGGAAACCGAAGAGATTCCAGAGCGACAGCAGCGCGGCGTCGGCCACTAGCTCGGAATATTGGCAGGCCGAAGCTCAGAAGCAAGCCGAACTTGAGAGGCTTACGGCCCAGGTTCCCTTGACTGAGGCTGGCAAGCCTACATCCGTAGGGAGCAGCGCTCATCCAAACGGCTGTTGCCCGTGCATGTTCTTTGCCAAGCCTTCTGGATGCATTCGCGGGATACAGTGCGAGTTTTGTCACTTCCCGCATCAAGTCAACGTGAAGAAGCATTTGTCTGCACAGAGGAGTGCAGCATCTCGAAACGTAGCTCCGGCACGGGGCCAAGTGTTATTGACAGGATAGGCAGGTGCCTTGGCACACTGCACACTGTTTCAGCACAAGAAATCTTGCTTTTCCCGACAAGCGTGTTGCACATCGCTTGCAGGGAACATGTTTCACCGAGATGGATAGTGATGCGCCTGGCGCCGGAACCAAATGGTTGCGTTCTTCTTCTAAAGTCGTTGTTACTTGATACTCCAGCCCAGTGCAACGTCCAACGTGCCGTAATGTGCCGCAGCAATGGTCCTTGATGCCCCCCCCCCCCACCTGCGTGTGGAAATCTTGCTCTGCCTCATGCCAAAGAGCCCAGAAGCAAGAGTGGTAACCCCGAGGCCCAACAAAAAGCCCCAAGCACGGTAAACCACTCGGACTTCCTATCCGAAACACTGCGGCCTTGGCTCAGGGACCTGGCAAGACCAGCGAGGAAGCATCTGGAAATTCCCATGAGCGTAATGTCCTCCTACTCCATGTCTTGATCTACCATGGCTTTCATTCAGATAGCGATAGCGCGTGGGGTCGTTCCAAACCAGAGTCTGGGTCCCTTGTCTTTTCGGCCCGTTTGTCGGACGTTACTAGGGACCCTGATCTCGAGCAACCTCATGTGGAGACTCATCCAGGTGCTCTCCGAGTTTTTGCGAGGCCCATGTGAGGAGTGGCAAGCCCCTCTGAGAGCCTCGAAGATGACTTTGTTGAAGGCTGATGCAGGCGTGCCGCAGATGATGGTGTCTCAGTTCCCGGTGTTTTCAAGGTTTAGAGGTGGTTGCAGACTCCTAAACTATCGTGTTTGCGTAGTGCAGCAGGTTTATTAGCCTATGTAAGCCTATTTTCAAATTGCCCGGAGCTTGCCGCTGCAAGGTGATGCTGATGGATTTGGCCAGCACAGGACTCGACAACCAAGCGAGTATGACACGGCCATTGCTGAGGACACTGCAAATACCCGATCGGCGCTGCATGTCCTGTGTGACGTTTACTTGTTACATCTTGGGCTTTGCGCTGGCCGGCGAACAAATACGTATTCCAGGGTTCGATGTTCGGACAAAGGGTGCGAAAATAGGGCAGCGTGGCATGGTGGGAGTCGGGCACCACGCCTCCCCAGGGTTCCTGTGCACCCCCCCCTTACGACAGAAACAAGATTTTGCAGGCTGGGAACACCCAATTTCCGTAAACCCTAACCCTAAACCCTAAAACCTTATCCCTAAACCGCCTAAACCCTAAACCCTAAACCCTAAGCCCTAAACCCGAAGCCCTAAACCCTAAACCCTAAACCCCCACCAAGGGTCCCAAAGAGCTGGAGCCCATGCCAGAGCATACGTGGGATCAGGAGGCTTGTCCACTTTGCTCCCCATGGACAGCCTAAGGCCTCGGCGGATTGTTTTGTTTAACCCCACTTTGGTCCCTTTGTAAAAATTTTTTCTCAATCTGCAGCGAATTGCAGGAAAAGTTGATTTTTCGGTTTGGCGACCCAAGCCGAAGGACCATTGCGTGCGCAGCCCGATGACAGACCTCTGCAAGATTGAGCCTGGAGATGGATCTTCTTGGATTACTAGAAGCATCGCCAGCTCCAAATCTGCGAGAGTTTCAAGAGATATCCGGCATCCTTTTTTCTGCAAACCCAAACTGGCGGTGATCAGGGAGGAGATGCAAATAAATCCACAGGTGCCGGTTGATGAGGCTGGAAAGTCAGTTCCGCTGACCAGTGCCAATCAGCCAAAAGAATGTTTGCCATGCCCTTTTTTCTTATCCAAGTCAGGCTGTGCCCGCGGACTGCAGTGCGAGTTTGACCACTGCTCGCGTCCGCGCAGTCGCAAGAAGTGTCTCATTGTAGAAAGCAGCATACAGTAAACTCCCAAAGTTGGGACACCATTGTCCTCATATCCCCAAGAGGGTTACTAAACGGAGTCCCTGCACACATTGTCCTGAAACCATGTTCCAGCTTTCTGGAGTTTAGTGTATCTCATTTTTAACCATTACTTCAATTCGTGCATGATGGGCTCAGCAGTCGTGTTCTTCCCACCATGTGCTGGCTGTTTCAGTCAAAACCGTGGAGTAGGGTGAAAACCGGCTCAGCTTTGGCGTTCTTCCCACCACGTGCTGATTGTTTCAGTCAGAACCGTGGAGTAGGGTCAAAACCGCAAGCTGCAAGACGGAGGCAGAAGACAAAGACAGATGCGCCGGGCGTTAGACAGTGAGATATCGGTGCATTTGGAGAGTATGTAGCAGTGCAGGGGCATGAGAAAGGGGGGGGTGCTCAGAATATGGTCCAGAAACCGTTTCTTGGGGGTCATCCTAGGTCGGGGCCGACCCGCAGCACATCGCACACGTCGCACAGTGGGCAGAATGCGCAGGCTTGTGGTGCTGCCAAGTTATCCGTTATCCAGTCTACCATGAGCAGGGATCAGCCTAAAGCTGCGATGTGATACCCGTTTGTGGCAGGCTGCCTCAGCTGAGAGACCGGCGGGAAAGCCATCGGCAATAGGCGCGCAGTGTGGGAGTAGGGAGTTTTGCTCCGGTGCAACGTGTGCCCGTAGGCCTTCACTGGGGAATCCAATGAGCATCGAGCACCTTTTGCACTCGACGAAAGCAAACTCAGCGTCTCACGAGTTTCACCTTTGTCCAAAATTCACAGTCTCACCCCCCCAGACCGGACTTTGTAGAGCAATACTCTTGGATTCTTGCATCTGCTTAACACCCATCGAATTGGTCTTTTCTTGAGGCTTCGGTGCGCTGCCATGCGTGTTAGAGGACTGTGACACATACAGAGTGTCCGGCACCTTGCAGGGGAAATCAAGAGCACCAAGACCATATTGTACAACCTCCGAGCATCAGTTTCTTTTGTACTCTGGGGTTGAGGCAGCTTTTTCACTTACAGATTCCACGCGAGCATGAACCAAGCGAACATGAATCAGAAACCATACATTGCAAGAGAGCTGGTACATTCCTGAATGACATCTTGCGGCAGTCATGGCCATGTTCATGCAGTGCCACATCGTGACAAAGTTGACAAGCTTTTACATCTTAGCTTGGTAGAAATCAGCAGCCGCCCGGACCTGATGATTCACGTCAGCATCTTGTCTTTTGCAGCCACAGCTTGACAGCATCTTGGCTCCACCGCAAAACCGTTTCGTCGCCCGCCAAGGTCTTTAACGGGTGCAAAGAGGTCTGCTCTCTGCCAGCCAAGGCACAGCATGCGCAAAGCGGGCAGACATGTTCCCAAACGAGATATGTAGGAAGCCAGGAGCCCTGTTCACGATCTCTTGCGACACGCACATTTGTAGGGCACGGTCATTCACGTTTGGCAAGTGCATCTAGGAAGTTTCATCTAAACCGTGGGCCTGTTTGTGGCCCATATCACAAGGAATTAAGAAGACGATGCTGTGCTGAGACCCCAATGGGCTCATCACTTTAGACGCACGCGGAAGTTGCCTGCGGGTGCTGACTCCAGGTCCTTCCCCCGAATCCACCCCCCAGAAAGAAACTTTAAGCCAGGCTTCTGCCTTATCAGGGGTTCAACTCCAGCGACTCTGGCAGGCCTGTCAGGCATGTGGCGAGCTTTGCGATTGTGAAGCGTGTCAGGCCTGCCGGTAGCTTGACGTCACAGGTGCCTCGCATGCGAGACAGACTGGACTCAGTCAACCGATGACAGGACTGCTGCTCAGGCATATCCGAAAGTTGCACGGCCTGTATGAACCGCCCGCTTGGCCTCTACGTTGCGTGTGCCGAGGTCCTCAGCTTCCGCTCTCTATCAGTTTATGGCACAAAGTGGTGTTGAGATTCATATAGGGGGCCATTTGGCGGGTTTAGGGGGATTCAGCTGCCGATTTACAAGATGTGCCTAGGCCATCCTAATGAGCCTCGCAGAGATCGGCTTCTGTTTGGCCGCGTTGCTGCAGGCGCTGCTGCTAGCTGCTAGAAACGGCCTCAAAGGATGTTAAACTGCTAAGCAGGACAGGTGCGAGCAAGCACAGCGCTGTGGCCCAACGATACCCCCTAAACCCTAAGCCACCCACCACCCTAAACCCCAAACCCTGGCAGGATGACCTGAGCAACTGCAGTTTTCCTGATGGGATGGCCAAGAGTGTGCGGCCCCTGGGCATGGGCTTGTGCTCGTTGTCTGAGTGGTACGAGTAAGGGGGGCCTTTAACAGAAGCCGCCCTTCAACTGAACCCTAAGCTTCCTAAAGCTTAGGCCTCTGGTTAAGTCCTAAACCCACACCCCAAGCCCTAAACCCTAAGCCCTAAACCCTAAACCCTAAACCCCAAACCCTAAACCCTAAAGCCCAGTTTCAATCCTAAGCTTGAGGTTGGGATTGGCTCCTGGCTGCGTGTTCAGATGGGTGATGGCCCTTGTTTGCTCTTGTTTGAGTTGAGCAGATGGGCAGATGCCGACTGCTGTCACATCTACTTTCTTCAATGGAACCCAGCCTGCGCGCCAGAGAGGTCACACGAACCCAGCCTGCCTCCCTAACCCCAACCCTCATGACTGTGTAGAAAAGATGCAAGTGATCCAAGAACTCGGCCAAAACCAAATGTGTCAACAGCAAGCACGCATGAAGTGCAGCACCAGTGCCCGCTATCCGCTGTCAGTACAAATGTAGACTCACTCAAATCTGCCACGAGTAAAAACCATTAACATCCCCGAACTCTCCAAACTTCAAAACTTCCAAACCCTAAACCCTGAGTCTGCCAACTCTACACACTCTGAACCCTAAACCCTGAACACTGAGCCCTGAGCCCTGAGCCCTGAGCCTGCGAACCGCAGTCCCGGCCGACTGCTCCGCTTGTCTGTCTCCCAAAGCACCGCAGACAAGGGTGAACAACCATAGAGCTGTTTTTTTTTTTAAGCCCTTTAGGGCACTTAGGGGGCTTGTAAGTGGTGACAGCTACACTTCTAATTGGGTTAACCTCCAAGTAAGCCTTTAAGTCCTGTCAGCCCTGACCTGGAGAAGCCCAAAACCACTTGCGACAAAAAGAAGAACGCGCGTGATCAAAACGACCCCGGCGTGAAGGGAGTTCGTGCTGAGGCTGTGCCTGGCTCAACCTCATCTTTGCTCCGTACATCCAGCATCAGTTGATGCAGACGCCACTTGGCATGGGAGCATGGAGGGGCGTTGCGAGGTGTTCTTGTGCTTTCAAACTTCTTGCAAAGCTCACTCCGCAGCTGAGGCTTGAAGCGAAGGCAGGTGTTGCAGACATGGACCAGAAGGCAATCAAGGACACTTGACTTCTTGCAAGCTCAGCCTCAACATGCCTTTTGAGCATCCGTGCAATCGCTCCAAGCATTCCCCCTCCTGTTAAAAGCAAGTGGCACCAAGGGACACTGCTTCGCGCTAGTACAGCAGCATCTGGATCAACTGTTTCTCTGCATCAGGTGCTGTAAGCTCTGGCAATCTTCGTGCTTTTGTTGCCTTCACCACTGGAGCAGTTCTCACCCTCTGAGAGCAGTAGTGCGACACAGTGTGACAGAGCCTTGGGAGCACATGCGACAGGAGAGCTTCCAGGAAGTCTTCCTTCATGACATCGGTGTCTGCCTCTATGTGACATAGATGCACTCGGCACAAGGGAGAGGTGCATCGAAGGTTTCAACTGGCCAGCTCAGGTTTTCGCGTGGATTGGCTCCCTCGTATGGAGCGTTTGCGGCAAGCATCTGAGAGAGAACACTGCGCAACAATGTCCGCATTCGTTAGATGCATGTCGGCCAACGCAGGGATGCAGCCAAGGAGTTGAACACAATTTCATACGGGGTTTAGAAAACAGGGGACCCCCAATATAAACCCCATAGATGGGTTCCCTTATATTAAAGATCCCCATAAGGCTCCCCCTAATATCGGCACAGATCCCTCATGTTTAGGGTTTGAGGTTTAGACTTCAGGGTGAAGGGTGTAGGGTTTGGGGTTAGACTTTAGGGCAGAGGCCGAACAGGGGGTTTCAGGGCTCACGGGGTTTTAGGGCGCGGGGAATGCATCTCCCCGCGTGTCTTTTCGAGGCGGCCTTTAAGGTTCCACAGGCTTTCAGGGTTTCAGGGCGTTAAGGTTTCCGGACTTTGGGTTATAAGGAGTAAAGCTGCTGGGAGTTCTCAAGGCTTAAGGCATTTCAGGGTCTAAAAGGTTTAAGTGTTTGAGATGGACACGCTCGTTTCTTGTTTCCTCCCTGTTTTTTCTGACTCATGCCATCTCTTTTTTCTGACTGGTGCCATCCCGTTTCCTGACTCGGTCTTTTGCTCTGTTTTCGACTCTTCAGATCAGAAAGACTGGTGGGACATTTGTGTTGCTAGGAACCAGAAGAGCCCTCTCGTTTGGTAGGAACTGTTTCTTCTCTGAAGCTTTGCTGTGCGGAAGACGGGGTTATTTACTTTCTGCAGATGAAGACAGAGCACGCCTCGGAGTTTTGCATCGCACTTCGAAAAAGCAGACGCGGGAGAGCAGGCAACCCACGCATGGGAACCTTGAACCCGCAGTGCACAATAGTTTGGGGACGTAAGCTGACCAAGGCCCAGGGAAGCTCTGTTTCAACAGGTTTCAGGAGCGCCAACAAATTTAGCAAGTTTCAGCAGCGACTCGTGTAGTCTTGGCCAGCTCCGAGAGGGCGGGAGAAAGGGGTTTAGGGTTCAGGGATTAGGGTTTAGGGTTTAGGGTTTAGGGTTTTTGTAGGAAGGGTTGGGAAAGGGGGAAAGATGCCAGATCCTGGTTTGTTTGTTCTCGACACCTTTCGGAGCCCGAGGTGAATTATCTTTGCAAAGGCTTAGGTGCTTCAGGATTGCTGCAAAACAAGGAATTCCAGGTATTAGAAGACTGTTACTATCAGGGGAAGCGCTTGACGACTACGGGTGCGCGCTCTCCTGGTTTCTTGCCTTACGTGCTCCTTTCTGTTGACATCGTCGCTTGCCGCAGCTGCCTGTCCTGCTTTCTGCCTGAATGATTCTTTCTGGACTGGCCACCTAAAAAACCCAGGCCTCTCGTGGATGCGCCAAACTCCGGCTGCCTGCGATCCTCAAGGTTCCACGTCCAGCAGCTACGCCGTGAGAACAGCTTGCCGTGGGTAAGTGGTAGCATTGATCGGTTCATCGAGAGCCGCAAACAACACCAGAAGCGCCACAGGATCCTGAAGGCTTCTAAGGGCTTGTAGGGAAAGAACAACTGCACACCTCAAGACGCTGAAGGCTTCCAAGAGCAACAGCACGCTGAAGAATCACAGAGTGCAGCGTGCAGATGAGTGCAGGTTGGGGGTCCGCCGCTGCCTTTGTGGGGATTGCCTTCTTCTGGCCCTTCCGGCCTGTTTGCCCGCTCCTTCTAGGAAGAATGATGGTGGTGGATTAGAACTGGCAAGAATCAGAGGTCAGCAAGTTGTTGAAGCGGTCAAAGGTCTTGAATTTTTCCGGCCCGACCCATCATCCATGTGGCATTGTGCGCTGCCAGAACATGCAAGACGCGTGGCTGAGAGGTGCCTCTTGTTCTATGGAAACGTCTGGTATTGGTATGTCAGCTGCACCAGCCACAGACCAGCCTTGGCCTTGGCGCCCGTCACCTTTGGACACATCCTGACAGCGCTATTTGGCCAGATTGAGAGGTGAAATGGGCCATGAAGCTGATACCTGCGGTGACATCTGGTAAGGCCTCGATGGTGCGGGGGAGGGGACAAATGATGGTGCTTCACCAGGGCCCTAGGCTGCTCGTCTTGGTTGCAGGTGCACGCTCCGCAAGTCTCTGTCATGCGAGGACCCTGATGTGGGACGTCTGTTGTCGCACTTTAGGAATGCGAAGAAGTTACGGTCGCGCACCATTGTGGGAGACTGGAGAAGATGTGTGCAGCTGCATCTCCCATCTCCTCCCATCTCCGGAGGAGCATCACCTGCAGGTCCAGCAGCAGCCCCTGAGGATGGTTGGATCTTCCCTCTCGGTTTTCTGAATGTTTTTTTGGCTATATTTGAACATCGAGAAGTGTGGGCTTTGCCAACCAAGGCCTTACCGCCGCCATCCGGCTGCCAGAAGGCCTGATTTGCTTAATAACTCCCCGAAAATGGGTGCGTCGTACATCGTGTTCTGCGCCAGCACGCGCGGAGGCCTGCACAGCGTCGCAGCTTGCAAAGCTGGTGGCATGTATCGGCTCGGTGCCTTGAACTGTCAGGCGTGAGAGCAGAGCCATTGTCACCCGCTCTCCAGGCTTGGACTTTTTCGGTGACGCGACGTACTTCTTTCCAGTGATTGGTGAGGTGCCAATGTCGTGCACCCTGCTTGAAACCCCCCAAGAAGCCTTAATGGTGGCTTCCAAGCACCAGGGGGTCGACTTGGCCTACGCGCCCATCCAGGCAGGAGTGCTCCGAACCTCTCGAATTGATCATGGTGCTCATATTCACAGCTCTCAGGGGATTGCCCTCATGATGCTGTTCGGCTCAAGAAGCTTCTCGCCTGAACTTGGATTGTGTGAGGCTGCTTTCAAGCATTCGCAAGCCTATGGACTAAGGCATCGCCACCGTGGGAGTGCTGGAGGACCTTCCGCATTCTGAAGGTCATATGGTCGCATTGGTCGCTTCGGTCACGTCAGTCGAAGGAGCTTCTGCCGTTTACGGACCTCATGCCCACGGCCACTCTGGGCTGGCCTCGGGGCTCAATTTGGGTTTATTTGCGGAGTCCTAGGATCTGCATGCGGCCTGGCCTAGTACTACTGTATGCATGGAGGTGGGGAGGAATGATACACCATGATGCGCCTGACGCCATGAGGATTCTCGAGACCTTCTTCGCGGAGAGTTGCCTCGGCCGGTCCCTGGGATTTTCCCAGCGCCAAGATGGCTCGTCTTCGTCTGATGAGTAGTGAGTTTGCCTCCCCCCTAAGAATTGCCCCAGCCTTGGCCCCCCCTTCCCCTTTCCCCCCAAAAAAAAGGATCTTGTCATTTAGCGTATTTAGGTGCTAGCCCTGGAATGCCCAACCCCAGTCTCCCTGGAGTCCAGGCCCAACCCCAGAGTCTCCCTGGAGCTGGAGTGCCCAACCCAGAATCTCGTGCCCAACCCCAGAATGTCCCCGGAGTGCCCAGCCCCAGAGTGTCCCTGGAGTGCCCAACCCTAGATTATCTCTACCAAGAGAGGGTGGGGATGTTCGAAGCAAAATAATTTCTTTGGGGGGGATGACAGGATCGGCCTACAGGCCTTGTACATACGTGTTGGACGTCAGCTGGTGCATGCGAAGAAGCGTGCCAGACTTGACGTTTCTGCTCCAAGTTCTGGCGACTTGAACTGTGCGACCGTTGCATGCTGTGAACGCAGATTGCATGCAGTAGGGGCATCCTGCATCTCATTCTGTTCTTGCCGCTGGCCTAGAGCCATTTTTCTGTGAAGTTTAGAGACAAAAGCCCATCGGGTGTACAGCATGTGCTTATCTGCCACCCTGAGTTCTGAACCGGAAATCCTAAGTAGCCGGCGCTTCGGTGCTTGGACCCTCGTGTAGTAAACCGTGCAGTTGCGAGTCTCGCGAAGCCATGGACGGGAACCAGACAGACAGGCCTGGGTCTTCCTGGGTTGCATTGAGGGATGCCAGAAAACCGGATAAAGCTGCTTTAGCTTGACTGTGCAAGGACGGGGCCCTCCGGGAATGCAGAGGACCTCGGCCACTCGATGCGCTGGGATACACAGAAGAAGCTCATGTGTGGAAAGGACTCGGGCACATGCAGCCAGACCTCAAAAGGAGGTGCAGTCTCCTAACCCTATCTTCTCCTAGCCTCTAGGTATCCACTGCGGGTGGTCCTTAGGTCCATGTCTGCGTGTCTGCGTGTGCATGTGGGTGCCCTTTGGCAGGTGGTGGGCACATACGGGGTCGTTCGCTCCAGCCTCAAAGAGTCACCATCACCATGCCGTGATTTCAGAGCTTACTGTAGTTTACTGTAGGGTTTATCGTGCAGCCGTGGGAAAGAGTTGGGAGTGCTGAGGTTGACAGAAAGCTCTGGGTTCAGCGTCCCTGATTCGGCCAGCTGCTGAGGTCACAATGCTCTGAGATACATCGTATGGGTGCTTGAAACTTTGGGAGCTATGAATACTGCAGCCTGGTAGGTTTACAAACCAGAACAAGAATGACTTAGTGCAGCAAGTGGGAGGACGACGACGAGTCGTCGGACTAGTCGGTGTAGTTGGAGTAGTTTAGGGGTGGGGGTGGGAGTAGGAGTCGGAGTCGGGTACACTGTAAAATAACAAGGGGAAAGGTCAGAATGGCAACGACAGAGGCCAGGGACTGTGAACAAGTTTCTTCATCGACGTGTTCTGTTCAACCGTTGCTTTGGAGATTGCTGCCGCTTCTGAGGAGTTTGGTGTGTCCGACAGGCAGATAAATGAGGCGCCAGTGCTCCAGTTGTCTGAGCAGTTTAAGGGAAGGAGAAGAGTAGAGTCTGAGAACAGGATTTGCATAGGGAGATTGAGGATTGCGATCTTCTGCCCGTGTGTGGATTGCCGCGTGGCAAGGGTTGAGGTAAGGGGCTCATGCCAATCCGTCCTCCGCAGCCCAGCGTGGTTTACAGAATCATAGGGAGCTTGAGAAGTAGGGCTTCGGCTTCGTCCGTCTAGATACCCCGTTCCTTGACTCGCATGTCCTCATCTTTGAGGTCGGAAAATGATGCGAAGAATGAATAGAACAGTGGATGTCTCTGGAAGCCGTCGGCATGGCTTTCCAGAGAAGCCCCGTAGACTCCGCAGCTGTCATTAAATATTTTAAACTCACCTTATAGACGCGTTTTTTCTGGCCAGCACATCCTGGCAGCCACAGAAGATGGACAGCTTGGGAGGCCGCAGCTGCGGGCACCAAGCCCCTCGTGCGGAAGCTCTCGGCAGGCATTGTGGATTTGTCATTGTCCTCATGCTGCAGTCTGGCCTCCCCTGTGTCCAGCTTCCCGTCCAAGCGCAGAATGGAAAGACTCTGAATTTGGTGACTTGGCTTCACAGACCTTGAAGTTTCCAAAGTGCTGAAGTGAGCCACCGGCGCATCTGCACTTGCCTGTAGTTTTTGGTGAGGTCTTGCGGACGAGCAGATCAAGGCCGGTGACGGCTGTGTACCCCTGATCCGCGTCCCCTAGCAATTCCTAGCAACCCTGTGCTCTGCCACGGCAGGCGCTACAAGCCAAGATCGGTGACAGTAGCCAGCAGGAGGCCCAAACACAGTGCACGAAAACTACGAGTTCTCTGGGGCAGAACCCACTTGCAACGAGTGCAAACAGACTTTGCTTCATGAAGCCGAACATCGCATGGCTACTGCTGCTGGATGCTACTGCTTAGGGGCTCTGAGTTTGGTAGCTGTCTTCCTGCCTTCTGCAGATGCGCCAGGTGCAGGCGCGTACCACGGCCGCAAAGCCTCCGGCGCCAGGGCATCGAAGCAACAGTGGGCAGACCTTGCTTCTTGTTCGCAACGTGCGACCATCCGGGGTGCGAAGAGCGCAAGCGACAAGGCTGCGTGAGCATGTCGAGCACTTCGGGACAAGGGTTAAGGACGCCTACGAGTCTGAGTACACAATGAATTCGATTTGCGTGCTTTCATAAATTCACGATTCTCTTCAGATAGTCCTGCCATTTGAGAGCTTAATCAGCTGATGCGAGCTACTAATACTGGGACAGCCACATCTCCCCCATTTCTCGTACATCAGAATCGCCAAGGCCTGGGGCACCAGATCCAGCGGTCCTCTCTCCGCTGAGTGAGGTGGAGCCCCCCAAATTGTGCTGCTTTTGGATGGCTGCTGTGCAGACATGACGCTCTAGCATTTTGCGGCTAGTGACGGGAAGTTCTTGAATGCAATGTACAGCAGGAAACTCCAGAAGGAGCTATGTCGACGGACGATGTAGGTATCTAGCAAGTGGTAACTAAGTAGTTGTCGCGGCCATTCATCATTGAACGCACTCTTTCTGCTTTGCTTTCGCAAAGAATAGGAAAAGTCGCTTCAGCAATTCGGAAAGTAGCGGTGAGAACTGCAGCGGCGGCACGTAGTGGTACTCAGTGACACATAGTCGCGCTTTGTGCCACGTACACTATATGGCACGTGATGTCGCGTGTTAGCTAGACCCTGAGTCAATGGAAGGTGTCAGAGCAAGAGTCCCCAGCACCTTCCTTCCGTGGCGTGCACGATAGTTCGGCCCTCAGGGGAGGACGTGCTTTGCTCCCTAAACCCTAAACCCTAGACCCTAGACCCTAAACCCTACCAACTATCAACCCTAGGCCCTAAAGCCTAATGAAACCCTAAACCCGCGAGGCAGCCGCTCGCGGAGCCTTCTCCGCTTCGACAGTGAGAGCCTCTCCACTGCGGCGCGAGGCCCTGGCCTCATGAGCCTCATGAGCCCATGAACATCTTGCTGTTGATGCCGCACTGCATTCCTGGGACCTGGCAATACCTGCTCAGTTCTGTCATCAGCTGTTCATCAGCCCACTTTTCTTATTTTTTACACATTTTCACACGCCGATCCGTTCCTGGAGGTGCTGGCAGTGCACCGTTTGAGTCGCGCTTACGGGGCGGAAGCCCCAGGTACAGCCGAACGGATGTGAGTGCGAACGTCGTGACCGCATGGATACGGAAACGGAAGCTGAAACGCAACGCCGAGGTTTGGCCTGCCTTGAGCGGGCGAGACAGTGTTTCAGCACATTTTTCGGACAGGAAGAAGGCGACCCAGGATGAGATTCACAGACTGTCAATTCTGTGGCCGTGGCTGGCCAGGCGACTACCATCGCTCACCCTAGGTGAGGTGGTGGCTCGTGAAGCTCCGGCTGAGCCGATCGACATGCGTGCAGTCGCTGTTAAACAGGAGACCGCTCTGAGCTGGCTTGAGTATGCTTGAGGGGTCTGTTGCAGAACATGTCTGGTGTTTTACGGGGACACTCATTGCGCTCACGAGCTTTGCAGCGTTGGCGAGTCGAAGAGTGTCAGAGAATCCGCTGGCACAGTGACAACGATCAAAGTATCAAAGCCTTCGTCCCACACGGAGAAGCAAGTACTGTTCGTGTGACATTATTTTATATGTATATATGCATATCTACATATATGTTATATATATATACACATACAAAAGATATGTATATATATATATACACACACACATAGGCAAAGGTTGGATGGGGCCCAGCTGCCATGGCAAACTTGCTTGCAACACCTTTGGAGAAAGCAGAGATCGACGAGTTGCTCTCCTTGTTCCCCGACTTCAAGGGCTCCGTGCCGGAGGACGCGCGTTTCTGGAACAAGTCGGATCTTGAGCTCTACATCGCAAGCAATGGGCAGCTGAGGCCGAAGGAGGACCAGGGGAAGGCCAAGAGTTGCCCACTGCTCTCACGTGCTCGGCAGCGTCTTGCGGAGCTGAAGATCGGGGAGGCGTCGGGTGAGTACCTCTCCTGGGCCAGGCACTTGCAACGAAAGCAGCTGCAGCAGCTGCCAAGCCTGGAGCTGATGCCCACACCCGTGCAGACTTCCACCCAAGCGCCTGCAGTTCCCAAAGTTCCCGTTGTAGTTTCGGCGAGAGACTGGTGTGGTCAAACTTGGGATATGGACTTTTGGAAGCGCCTTGGCCAGAACATGTGGTGGACCTGCCGGTCGCGGTCCCCGGCCTTCGAGCACGACCGCAAAGCTGCAGACAGCGTCGACGTCGAGGGCTCCCCGCCGGAGTACATGGAATACGCGCAGTTGCTGCATTCGATGGACCCGGACTGCCTGGAGGAGAATGCCCTGGCCTTCCCTCGCATCATCATGGATGGATGGTGCCCTTTTATCAGCAAGGAAGGTGCGGCTCTTCTGGAGAAGCATTGGCGCGACCTGACGCCCGCTGGAGTGAAAGACATGTCACCCAAGTGGATCAAGATCTTCACCACCGTGTTCAACATGGACTTTATGGACTTCTTCGCCCGCTTTTACAAGCTGGCTTTGGGAGCTCCGGGTAGCATTAGCCGGCTGCATCGGGCCAACAATGGCGCGCATGTGTGGCACCGACAGATACAGGGCCGGCGCCTTTTCTTCCTCTTCCCTCCGCAGGACACAGCCATCTTGGCTGAGGACACCAAGCCAGCTGGCAGACAGGTGTGTTTCAAGTTGGTGTTGTGTGTCTCCTTGGGCAATCATGGCAGAGCATAAACGTCTCTTCGCCTGTTTGGCACAACTTGGGTTCAGGAGGAGGGTGCCGCAGTGGACCACCTGGAAGGCTGGCTTAGAAGGGGCATTGGAGCTTAGGCCCCCCTTTTGTGCTGTCGCAGTGTAAGGGAACCCTGGCTGTGACGGGTCCACAACGACGATAGTTACCCTGCTTATGAACCTCAAAGTATTCAATTCGGCATGAGATGTTGAGACAGGCTACGCAGCTTCGGTTAGCCCGGTTGACATCTTCCACCCCAACGCCAAGAGGCATTCAGCATGCATGACATGTTCAGAATGAAAGTGCCGAGTGCTTTTGGAGAACGCGCGCGCATGTACCATGCAGGCACGCAGCCTTTGCCAAGGCCTCGGCGCAGGCGCGTAAGTGTCAGAACCTACAACTCCAGTCGCAGCCTCTCCTGTGCATCATCCGAGCGCAAGCCGTGCTCACCAAGCCATGCTGTCTTTCCAAGCTGCGTAGTTTACCATAGTTTACACAGTTTAGAAAGTTTATGCTTGTCTATACTAACGTGCGCCTTGCTTTCGACCACTGGCTTTGGGTGGAGCCCAAAGCCTGAGTTGCCCTTGTATAGGATCCTAATGGATCCGACTTTGAGAACTCTTTGATACGTTGCCTGGCCTTAGCTGTGCAGTCGGCCATCCTTCATCCCGGCGAGTCCTTGATTGTACCGAAAGGGTGGCTCGTACCCCAGTGGGAAGATGGGAGAACTGCTGTGCCTTCTGCTGTGCACGGTTGTTTGGGTTTTCTGTGCGTCCGGTGTGAGGTGGCAGTATGCTGTGCATCTGGAGCCGTCTGTCACGCACGCTGCCGAGACCAGCTGTTTGCCAGTGCAGTGAGCTTTGGTAAGCGACGAATCTGTGTAAGGTTGCACCATCCGTTCTGGGGCCTTCAGAACAGATCACACTTCTCGGAAGAGTTGCGAGAGGCAGCAACTCCAGGATGGCTTGGAAATGTCGGCGTGGGTGGGTTTCGGTTTCATTTTTTGAGGCGTTCATTGCCAGCAAGATGCCCCCCGAGCTCCGTGAGGTTGCTGCAAGGCAGCTATGCTTCACATTAGGGTTAGGTTGTTTTCACGTCTATTGCGTGGGGATGGAAATTCAGGAACATCTCGCAGATCCACGACCGCATCATGGAAGACGACGATGACGATTCCGATTTCGACATATGAAGAAGACACGGGTGTACTCAGTTGTGCCGATGGATGCTGCTTGCCGAGTTGAGCCGTGCAACTGCAAGATGCTGCACGCATCTTCCTATGTCTCCCATCCCGTCGTGGAAGGCAGCAATGTGCATTGCCGTTGTGACGCTGTTTCTCAAGGTGCCCTCAACATGTAGCAGAAGGCATAGAAGACCTGCAACATGTAAGTCAAGTGAAAAAATGCTACTACCAGCAGCTGGGCAAGCTTCCTGCGGAAAGCCACAGCCTTGACACGACAGCTCTCAGCTCGGGGGAAGTTGCCGGTCAGGGCACATCCTCCAGCACCCAGCATAGCCAGCATAGCCCTCAATCTGCATATCCTTTCTTCTCGTAGAATCTCTGCCGGGCAGAGCCATGGCGTCGCATCTCGTTAAGGGAGCCTTGGTCCACCTCTCCGGGCCCCATGAGGAGGTGCATAGCGCGTTGCATCACACTAGCACCATGTCTGCGTGTTTTATGTTGCTTGCTGAATACGTCCCACTACGTCACTACGTCCCTCTCACTTCAAGATGCCGGCAGGTGCTGGAGCTTTATGTAAAGGGTGAGCCCTCGTTGGAGCAACTGGGCAGCGTGAACGTGGACGGCGGGGCACAGCTGCAGCGCTTCGACAGGGCGTCCCAGCGATGGCTGGCGCTCACCTTCGACGGGCGGCTCGTGACCTCGCAGGATCCGAGTCAACTTAGACCCTTGGAGATCCAGGAGCTCGGCGTTGACTTCGTGGTGGGCCCCAGCTCCAATCGAGAGGTCTTGGCCGAAGCCATGGCTTCCAAGCTCGTTTTAGATGGGTATTTTGTCAGCCAGGTGCTGGATAAGAGGACGGAACTCTCAGAGCTACTGACGGCAGAGTCCCAGCTCGATTTCTCGCGCATTCCCGCAGAGTTTGAGCCCTACTACTTGGGCCTGGAGAGCCGAGAGAGACATGCTCTGATAGACTTCGAGGAGTGTTCTGATGAAGTCACACGGATCTTTAGTGATAGCGACACCAGACTTACGAGACTGGGCGACAGCATCTCCACGGCCCTCCGGGAAAAGCTGGGGACCCGTATCACCGGGAGAACCAACCTCATGGTCAGGCAGACCTTCTCCAGCTCGGAGGAGGAGCTCAGCTGTCAACCAGTCGACCACCCAGGCAGCACTGAGCGGGAGATGTTCATGAGCCTGATGAAGCGGCGGAGGGTCTGTGTGATGCACTTCCTGGGCCCACGCACCAGCAAGCTGAAGCTGATCTCCCGGGAGGGAGGCCCGGATCTTGAAATCGAGGCGAGGAAAGTACTGTCAGCTTGGCTCATGGCTTGGTGTTCTCAGGTGTACTTCTGCCCTGGCCAGGCCTCACCTGGAAAGATGGTCCTCTTCATGACGGAGCGCTTCCAGCATCTGGGCCGGAACTCACTTCCTTTAGGCGTGGGCACCGGATGCATGTTCCAGCCAGGTACAGCCACACCTGTGATGGCAAAACAACGACCCTCCAAACATGGTGCCTTGGTGGCAATTCAATAAGAAAGGCCCAATGCGCCCAGGCCCCTACACCCTAAACCCTAAACCCTAAACCCTAAGCCTCTTTCATGAGCCTGAATACTCATAAGGTTGCTTGGCCAGCGGCCGGAGTACAAGATGCTCAGCTTCGGAGGTGACCTCTCAGCGCGCGCCTTAAGTTGCGATGCTCCCCCTTGGAAACTAACAGTCCTTAATGGGGATTATAGTACCCCCTTTATTATATTCCTGATTGAGGACTGTTAGTATAAGGGGGAACATCCCAAGCCTTAAGTCAGCGATTTCGCTGCCGGATTGGGGTGGCCGAGGTCCTGGCACCCATGGCAGAGAAGGGGATCGAGCCTCCGAAGGCCGCATGTCAGAACAATCTTATGGGCAGCATATGGGGCTTACGACATTGGGGGGCTACCTTATTGAAATTGGGGTCCTCATCATAAGGGAATCCTACTATGTGGGGGTCTATATTGAGGGCACCTTATTTTCATAAACCTCCATGTGGAACTAGGATCCCTTTTTGGGATGTATGGCAGCATGACAATGCCTGGCAGGGGGAGGGCGTGGTAGTCACCGGCATGGCGACACAGATTGGTGGAGACTCGAAGGACATGCGCGAAAGTTGCTTTTTTTGCTGCATTTCAAAGCCAAAGTGGGGTAGTGAGGACCACAAGTGCTACTGGCTCATGTTCAACAAGGCCGCTCTATCTGGCTTAGAGTCTTGCTATCGTAGCTTGAAGACTGTGCTGCTTGGTGAGTAAGGCGGGCACGGACACAGCGGTCCAGACGCCGATTACACGCCGCGACCCTAGCCGCTTCTAGCAGCTGTCCTTGGCGGCTCGCGGATTCTGGAGCAGAATCGGCTTTCTGAATAGCCATGACAGCCCTTAAACCACAAAAGGCAGGAGAAAGCCTTACGATGCGTGATGGCATAGGCTATGACATCTCAGAGTACTGCATGGATGCGCCAATGCAAGTGGGAAGCTCAGTTAAGCGGGTTCACAGGCGCCCGCTATCCCAGAACCCAACATGTTGTATGCTGCAGGAAGCTCAGTCAATGGGCAAGGCCTACACAAAGCACCAGGCCTTATGGGGTTTCTGTGGAATGTGGAGCTCGCATCGAGGACCAACATCACAAACCGGCCTGCATGATGCCAACTGTGGGCTCACTTTGGCGGCCCAAAGTTCTGCAACTCATTGGGTTGCCTAGGCCTAGTACACAAACCTATGATACTCGGCACGACTATAGCATGAGTTTTCGACAGCCATGATGGCCTTTACGTTTCAAAGGCGGTGCTTCGCTGCACAGAGCCTTTTCATGGCCCGGCTTGCGCCACTGATGGGGAAAGCCAGCAGCCGCTGGTGGCAGCGGCTGGAACGGAACTCGGCAGCAGTGCTACGAGGTCAAGTGGGGTCGTCGCAAATTCCTTCGGCTGGTGACCTGCACCTCTCATGGGAAGTGCTTGGGCCAGAAGGCGGCCCCATCCAGACGGTAGTGACGCCGAGAGGCCAACTCGCCCGAGATGCCGCAAGACCCTTGGCCTCCGCCATCGCTGAGCGTGGGAAGCGAGTGCTGGTTTGGGATCGCCGCTGCACTGGTGAGTCCAGTGCATGGGCACCCTTGGAAGAAGAGTCTCTCCCTGAGCAGGAGGTCCAAGACCTGGTAGGCTTGCTGGACAAGCTGACAGATCCGACATCTCCCATATCTCCTGTGTGTCTGGTAGGGCTGAGTTCGGGCGCCCGGCTCTCGGCTTTGTTCGCTGCTCGTCATCCCGAGCGCGTCTCGGGCCTGATTCTTTTGCCCACCGGAGACTTCTATGGTGCTGCTTCGGTTTTGGGAAGAGCCTATTATGGTGACTGTGCTGACACAGTAGAGGCCGGCGGCATGGAGGCAGTTGCTGAAGCAGAGGGCAGCCCTTTTCGGATCTTGGCCAACAACTCCTCAAGGGCTCGTGATGAGCTTCTGAGTGCTGATCCGAAGGTCTTTGTCTCCACCATGCGGAGGTCGCAGGCCTTTATGGACCGCTTCGAAGGCTGTAGCATCCTCGGCCTCCACTCTGCAGAGGTTGCGCGGCTTCAGGTGCCAGCCCTGATCCTCCACCATGGCCTGGAGGACGATCACCTACACGCCTTGGAAGATGCCACCGCCCTCGCTAAGCAGCTTCCTGGTGGTCGGCTCGTGTTGGAGTCAGATGCAACTAAGTTCAAGGAAGCAGCTGCAAACTTTGCACCAACTCATACTTAACCGAATCGCCTGGATTGGACTACCTTCGTCGTGCCTGCCTCCGAACCTCCGCCCATGTGCATGGGCCCTGGTTTGTCTCTGAAATGCCAGCCACGACGGTGCTGCTGCTCGACCGTCACTCACGACATCTCACGCCGGTGCGACTCGTTACGGACACGACGGCGAGCCTGGACTGGGAGGCGGATTCATGTGCTGGGTGCATCTTGGGGCTGACCGGTCCGACCAGCGCGGAGCTCCCTTCACCTCTCGGCCGCCCGCGCGCCCAAGAAGAAAAGCAGTTGGGAGTACTGCGGGAAGACCATGGCATGATCTATAGGTGTCACCCTGAAAGTGCCAGGGATACGTGGATGGCATCGAATTCTTCGATGCCAAGTTCTTTGGAATCTCGTCTATGGAGGCAGGGCTCTCGTTGATGTTGTTGTTGTGAACTTGGCGCTTGCGTAGCTCGGGAATCCGTAGGCTGAAGCCATGGATCCGAACCAGCGGAAGGCCTTTGCAAGCCGTGAGCGTTCTTTTTGCAAGTGGCGGGAAGGGCACAGGTAGCAAAGCTGTGAGTGTTGACTGGACGATGGCTACACACTCAACTCTCTGGGCTCAAGACACGGGCGCATGCGGTGAATGTGATTTGCAAGTGGAGTTGATTACAAAGTTACAAAGCCATCAACGTTTTGGGTTCTGCTTAAGGTCTTGGGGCACTGAGTCACTTAACAGTGGCAGAGACGAGTTTGTTGGTCTTGCTCCCCTCACGTTGCAGTCAGCTCGTTAGGCGAGGCGCCATGGGTGTTTCGCGATTAATCCATATGGCGATGGAGAGAGAGCTCCAGAAGAGAGGCTACCATGCGAGGAGCCGATGGAAGAAGCACGAGCACACAATGCGGAGCGAGGAAGCAGTTCGAAATCAGCCCTAACGGCGAGACACAGGACAGCAGAAGGTCGTGACCCAGCTTCTTCCAGAGCACGTCAGCCTCAACCCGGCGCGTGGGAGTATGCGATCTCTTTCAAGGCTTATGCTCGGTTGAGCCATTGGAGGCTTTCGGTATGCCTTCTTGCGAGAATGCCCGCCGACCGTGTCGACCCTGATCCCATATGTTTCCGGACAATCGCCGACAGCTGCTGCAACATCAATCTTTGGGCAGGAGCTCTTGCAGCTTTATCTTCAATGGAATCGAAATGTGGAGCCGTGCTTGGGGATGAGGTCAGTGCAAAGTCAGTCATGCGAGCGTGGAGGGCAGGTTCAGGGTGGGCCAAGGCCCAGCTTCTACTGGACGCGTTCCACGTGACTTCTCTGAGACAGGACATCAGGGCATGCAATACTGCGATAGATGCAGCTGGTGCTGCCAGCCAGTGGAGCCGAGCCGCGATGCTGCTGCACTGCCTCGTTGAGCGCCACCTCGAGGCCAGCGAAGTTTCCTACAACTCCTTATGCCGCGTTGCAGGCGAAGCTCACTGGAAGGTGGCGCTTGAATATGCCGGGAAGAGCAGCAGGGACTGCTTGAGGAGGGATGTGGTTGGTGTCAACTCCCTGTTGGAGAGCTTCACCTGGAATCGTAGCCTCCATGAGCTTATCACTGCGCGGATGCGGGGCACACCCCTCGACACGGTCAGCTACAACTCTGCAGCCTCGGCAGCCTCGGCAGCAGTGCATGCGAAGTCTGCGACGTCTGCGTGGGCCTCTGCCCTCCAGACGCTTTCACGGATCAAAGTCTCAGCTCTGGTTCCGGATGCCTTCACCCTCAACTTCAGCATCAGAGCTCGCACTTGCGCTCTCTCGCGCAGCTCGGAGAGCTCGGAGAGCTGGAGCTCAGCCTTGGAGCTCCTCGCCGAGGTCCGCGACGCGCAGCTTCGGCTCGGAACCATGATCTACCTTGCCGGCTTTCGCGCGTGCAGGCTGGGTGCCAGGGTGAAGCATGGTCCATGCACGTTGACAAAAAGCGTGGGGAATGGTCTGAGAATGTCTGAGAGCTCTCGTGTGCCAGGACCGAGCCATCCTGGTCCGTCGCGCTTGCGCTCCTGGAGCGTTGGAGCCAGAGCTGCCCTGGGGATGGCTCCTTGAAGGCTCCTGGTAGTCACTGGTAGTCCATCAGCTTGCGGAAAGATCGTAGGGCTGGGACTCTTGGAATTTTTGGAGGTGCGCGACGCCTTCGACAGATGTGGAAGTTGGAGACGAGCACTACTGCAAAGAGGCAGCGCGAGGAGGGAGCGCCAATGAGAAATGCGTCTTGTTGCCGCGATCTCTTTTGCAGGAAGCGAAGGATCGAGATGGCAGATATGGCAGCTGGCCATCTCACGTCTTGACAGCAGGCCAGGAAATACAGGGACACGAGGAAGCACTGCAGCTGTGGTCTTAAGATTCAGCAGAGTCGGTCCATGGTGGTGCCTTAAAAAAGCCGACTGTCAGGCAGGACTACGCGATGGCCCTCATGGCTTGTGATGCTGCGAATTGGGAAGATGCGGTGGGCCTGATAAGCCTGCTCCAAGCGGCGAAGGGTCTTGTCCCGGATCTGGTCAGTTGCTGGGATGGCACACTGATGCTGTAAATATGGCTCAACGATCATTGGGAAGTCGGACATTTGGAAAGCTCGGCCATGACTCCGAGGCTACAACGCGCTACTGGCAACAACACCCTGGCGGTTGTCCATGGAGCTTCTGAGGCAGATTCGGCCTGATGCGGTGAGCTGCCTGGCAGTAAGTTAAAGGGGCGGGTGTGACTGGGTCAGCTGGTCTAGTGATCATTGCAGGGGAGCAGAGATGGTCGGGGTGAGGGTGTTTTTGTTGGCGGCCAGCGTGGCCATCCTAAACCCTCGACCCGTTCACCCCTTGTTGAGGCTTCACGGCTGTCATCAACTCGTGTGCCAACGTCTGGCATCAGTCAGTGAGGTTGCTGTGGAGGCAGACGTGCGGTAGTGACTCAATCGTGGACATGCCTCCGAAAACCCTGTGACAAATTATCAACTATTAGCGTCCCGGTCACTTCTTCCTCTCCTTGCAGACAGGCAGTGCTCCAGCAGAAGTGCTGAAGTCAAAGTGGCTTCATGCCGTCCCTGGAAGGATTTCGGAAGTCGCGCTGCGCCCGGACACTGTGAGCTGCAATGCGGCATTGACGCTTAGCTGGATGTCTTGTAGTCACTGGTAGTCTTGGGATGAAGTGGACCAGCCATTGGATGTGGTGTGACGGAACACTAAGTCACTAGGCGCCTTGCAAGGAGTGCTTGTGGATCATCGCTCGGCTGGATGACCTCGGTCTTGACGCTGCAGATGATGCTGGGCTGTTGGCTGAAGATGGATCGCATCAGTTACCACAGTACGATCACGGCGCGTCTCGGCCAGAAACAGAGCCCCGAAGTCCAGCAAGTCCTGCTTGCGATCACCAATTCACAGGAAGAATTTCGAGAGCTCAGTCCTTCTCCAAGGTGTGGCTCGGCTGCGCATTGGCGCAGAGGGCTTCTGCTCTTCGAGGTGATGAAGGCGCACAGCAAAGCAACGGTGTCTTATCAGCTGCCATAGAGAACTAAACATGGGGGTTCTAAAGGTCCTTGAAAGGGATGGACCATTGGGGAAAAGAGTCCCTTAATTGAAAGGGAATTCTTCAGAAAGCAGGGACTCCAACTTGTGGCTACTTTTGGGGCAGGAATTTAGAGCCACTATCCACGCATTCAAGCGTAGCTGGTGAGGATGTTGGCATGGCAAGGAGGATGCTGCCTGCAGCCCCGATCAGACAGAAGCACAACTAGGCTAGGCCCTTGCTTTAATTTATTCTATATGGGACTGGAAAACGGTCCGAACGAAGACAGCACAGAATATGCACTCCACTGTGAAAGAATTCGTGCCCCTAGGACTACACTTTTCACGGGCTTCGGCAAGTAGTACTGAACTTGGAATTGCTACACATGAGCAATGTTTCTGACCAGCCATGGTAACTAGTGGTACTCAAGCTGCGCAGCGACGATTCCTACATTCAGCTGGCAATTTTCACTGACAAACGAATTCAAACCCTGGCTGCAGCTACGATGTCAACTTCTTGATAGTTCCGGCAACTGGTATTTCCCGCGCTCGTCTTTGCATCGGCCAAGGGCTAGCTTTCATGGTCATGTACCCTTCCTTTCGCAAGGGAATCCTGCATGCACGAGTACGGAGTAAGCTGCGATGCTGTCCCAGAAGATCATCTGGCATTTAGTCTCCTTGAGTCCAGTACCTCGTTCCCGGAGGGGCACCAGCTGACGTACGATGAGGTGAGCTACAACTCCGTTCTAGGCTCGATGGCTTCCAATGTTTCAGTGCCTGAGATCCTTGTGAGACATTCTTGCGTTGGTCAGGTGCCTGTGCTGATGGACAGTTTCACCCTGACTCGAGACGTGCGACTGAAGTTAAAAGGATTGTGCTGACTTTCATGGCTCGTGACAGCCTAAGCTTCGTCTTGAGAACCGGCAGGTTGCAAATCTTAGCCACGCTTAGCCAGCCACGCTTGAATGCGAATGCAGACCTTGGAAGTTTCCTACGAAGTCGTCAGCATGGCAGGCTGCATCCGTAAATGAGCCTGCGTGGGTGGAACTTTGTTATGCTCACACGTGTGCTCAATAAATAGTATAGCATATATATATATACGATCTATAGCATATATTGTGTGCTACATTCTTCTAATGTATAACATTAACACATTAGCAAAGCGCAGCATTTATTTGTCGGGAGGATATGACCTGCCGAGCCTCCAGAAGGCATCAAAGAACATCGGTCGATTGCTCAGATGCAGCTATGCCTGTATGCTCGCTCCCGCTCTCTCCCTCTCTCTCTCCCTCTCTCTCTCCCTCTCTCTCTCCCTCTCTCTCTCCCTCTCTCTTTCCCTCTCTCTCTCCCTCTCTCTCTCCCTCTCTCTCCTCCCCCTCTCTCTCCCTCTCTCTCCTCCTCTCTCCTCTCTCCCTCTCTCTCTCCCTCTCTCTCTCCCTCTCGCTCTCCCTCTCTCCCTCCCTCTCTCTCCCTCTCTCCCTCCCTCTCTCTCTCTCTCCCTCTCTCTCTCTCCCTCTCTCTCTTGCCAAGGAGACATATACATCTATGTCATACACGTATAAAAAATATATATAAACATGTACACATATATTGCTGCACATAGTTTCCCAAACAGCCGGTCAACAGTAAGGGTTCTAACGTGCAGTGCAAGTGGGGGGTAGCTCGAGTGGCGTGCGCGGCGCCCTCGGCCCGGAGCTCTGAACGCGGGAACCTCTCAGCGTTGACACACTGTTCGCGGGGAATGTGGATGATTTATAACTTCTAACGTTAATATACAAGAAATAGTTCATTATACTTAATTAATATAGGTCGTATAGAGTCATATCGGGGATATAAAGTAAAGGTATCATTCACGATGCACAATGAATAGTATATAATATGTGAGGTACAATCGATCAAATAATTAACATGCAATATGTCATGGATCGTACTATATAATATGTAATCCATAACTTAAAACATAGAACATGAACAACTTAGTTGGATAATGTACGTTGTATATAACACATAATGTAGACATGCATATGTATTCATTTGTTTGTATTTGTGAATTCGTGTTTAATACTATAGCAACATACACATATAAAAAAGGTGTCTTTGTCGGCGTCAGTGGATCAGAATGGCCGGTAGCTTACACGCTGCGCGAGCAAGTTTGCTGAGTTGACAAGTCTTTTCATCTGGAGATTCAGGGGTTCACGCGCAACTGACCTCTCAATGACCTTGCTGCTGCCTCAGGGGCTTCGTGCCTCACAAAGCTGACGCAGCTGGCTGTGGAGGTGCCGCCGCGGCCTGCAGACGACTGTAAGAGCTCCTTGAGATCGTGAGGTGCGGAGGCCATCATCTCGAATCGCGTGAACTTCTCTCTGAACCTGAAAGGGGCGAGCCCGGTGCTCAGTCGTGTTCAGCCAAAGTCCAGCTCAAGTACAAGAGCCTCTGAGGTCAGACGATCAACACCGCATGCTCATCCGGACTGGTAGTAGCAGCCTTGGGGCTGCCAAAGCTGCGTCTGCCCTTGGTCCGGCATGGCCAGCAAGTTTGTATGATTGCGGGTGTTAGTTTGCCACGCCGGTCAGAGGGCCACTTTGACGGAAAGAAAGCACGAAACCTCCATCATTGCAGCAAACTGCAGCAAGCACCAGCAAGCTCTTGACCAGCCATGGCCGATGATGAGAATCCAGATGATGGGCCAGGCCTCATCAAGCTGGACATGAGACTCCGAGGAGAAGAGCTGTCAGTTGTTGCGAGAGAGCTGCTGCATTCCAATTGTTCCCAGCTGGGACATAGCAGTGCACGGTTGGGAGTTTAGACTTCGAAGCCAAGGAAGAAATGGGGCTCTGGCAGCATGGAGGACCCTCTGCGCCACGCCGTTGGCATGCGCACCGCCCAGGTGCCATGAGTTGCAAGGACAGCTGACAACACTGAACGCTTGCATGAACCACACGATGTGTAGATGTTTGCCTCCCAATGTCGGTCTAAGGATCAGTACAAGATGCAGCTGTGGAACAGCTTTCCCTCGCTGTTCCAGAACACCATCTTCCATGGTGAGCAGGCCTCAAAAACAAAAAGAGACGCCTGCGCTGCCCAAGCTGAGTATCACAACCATGCCAGGACGAGCAGGTCAAGCACCTGCGACACTCCGGGACACTTGACGAAAAACTGCAGCACGCCAAGCAGCTCAAAGAGGAAGGCAACGTGCTTCTGAAGTCTGCCAAAAGGAGAGGCGTTTTTAGAGCATTTCCAGAGTGTGAGCCGGTGCAATGGATCAGTTGGACGAGCCTTGAAGAGCCTTGGGCAACATGTGCAGAGGACGCCCGAGGGGGAAGCCAGCAAAGAACGCGAAGAAGCGCAGCGAGAGCTTGACACGGCGATCCAGCACCTCAGCTTCTCATGCGCGGGGAGTGATCCTATGTTCCTGTAGAATGCTTTTGACGCCTCTCGCTGTCAGACAGCTGGAAGCCCAAATCTGGGAGAAGGAAAAGGAGCTCAAGGACAGAATCGTGCACACTCTATAATCTACATAGTGCGCAATATTCTGCATTCTCTAGATGGCACTGCGGCTTCGGTGCAGAGGTACATAAATTTTCTTGTCCCCATAATTACAAACAAAAGCTCGCGGAAGGACTTGCGGCAGCAGCTGACCTCTCTGAGGGCAAAATCCGAACGCAGTGTTGAGCTCTTGGAGGCTCGCATTTGTTCCCTCGTTCTTCATCCTTTAAAGCTGTGGAACCTCCGCACTAGTGGGGTGAGTGAGGGCTCACTGAATGGACGGGCCTGACAGGAAGTCATGGAAGAGGAGGAGGAGGAAGAGCGAAAAGCTCTGGAAGCAGCTGTACGGTCCTATGAGAAAGCTGCCGGATTGCTCAGCCGCTTGCCAAGAATGGAAGCGCTTGCGCTCGGTTTCATCTGCAGCCCGGCACGCGTTGAGCCTGAGGATACGTGGAATGTGTTCGGCAAGACTGGAAAAACGACGACGGTTCTTACAAGGTGCCCCTCTAAACCGCAAAAGGCCAAGCTTTCACAAGCCCCGAATCAGAAAAACCCATCCGCACCCAAAAGGCCCAACAGCCAAGCCTTAGAACCTTAAGCTTTAAGCCATCGTGGGCTTGCGCTTCGCGAAAACCGGCAAGCAGGATTGGTGACGCACGGATGCCAGTGGCCCGATGTAGCTGAGATGTAAGATCCGCAAGCAACCCCTAAACCCTAAACCCTAAACCCTAAACCCCTCTGTCAGGGTATTGAAGACGACTTCCTTCGCGTGGACGAGTCGGCGCTCGACTCGCCAGAGGCCTCGGAGCTCGTGGCCTCCTGCTACCTGCATCTCGGCAGAAGTCAGCCATATGTGCCCTAACAAGGCCCTCAAGGCCCCTGAACGCCCCAGCAGGGCTCACGTGTGGATTTCACAGGCCCTGAGCAAAGAAGGCCCGTTCCAAAGCCCAGCAAGGGGCGCGCACGCTGTAGAGTCACTTCTTCAAAAAAACGGCTCACGAAAAATTGCCAAACGCATTGGCCATCGCAATGCTCTTCGCGTCCACTTGCAAAGCCCGAGGAACATAGCACTTGCATGCCAGAAGCTGTGCAAGTTCGATGAGATGAAGCGGGCGTGTGATGAAGTCCTGGAGAAAGTGAATCCAGAGAGTGTGCCCCGGATTGTGATAGGAGGCTTGCGCACATGGCATTTCGAGATCTGTGCTCTCGCTTGAGGTCAAAGCCCTGTACCGGCGTGCACAGGCACGCTTGGCACCCATCTCGGCTGTAGATGCAGATCGTGAGGCTGCCATGCAGGATCGTGGGATTGCACCATGCTATATGTCCTCTTCAACGACAGCGGTTCACACCACAATCCATGTCGATGGTCTTTGCAGGATTTGATGGCAGCCGCACGGTTGGCCCCCAACGACAAGGAGGCGAACAGTCTGCCCGTCATGGACCCTGAAACGGCCGCAAAAGGGCGCAGTGCTTTCAGGTGCGGAACCTGCTAACGAAGCTACGGAAAGACAAGAAGAAGCAGGAGACGCCTGCTACCAGTAGGCTAGAAGGCTGTATATATGGCTGTACTAGCAGGTCTAGGAACGGAGGATGCTTGGATGATGCCTGCATGTCAGGAGATGGAGGACAAAAGCACCTTTGGAGGCCTCTTCCAGCGCGGGGAAGTAGCGCGCGGCCCAGAAGAGCCTCGCGTCGTGCGGTGGTTGCCCCCCAAAAAAGGAGGCTGCGAGCCGTGACGCGAGGGAAAAACACATGAAAATACTAAGCAGGTCAAGAACGACTACAAGGCTGAGCCACGCCGACCAGCTGCCCCAGCAAAATGGGATCTCAACGATCCGAAGGTTCAAGAGTTCCTTGATATCCGCCCTGGGCCACGCACAGAGTGCTGAGTCCAGGTGCGAAGAAGGTTTCAGGAGGCTGCTCAGACGGGCCTAATTCGGGCCATGGTCGGCAGTAGAGTCAGTAGAGGCTCTGTGAAAGTTCCATGCTTTCAGCCAAAGGGCTGGCGAGATGGAAGATGAGCCTTGATCGTTTTGTACAGCGTGGCTTGTGCTAGTGCATGTTGGGTTTGGACCCTGCCCTACACGACCTCAAAGACCAAGGAAGATGTCACCCAGGTCAGGGAAAGTGCTTTGCGGCTAGAGGGGCAAGCATCTTTCTAGTTGCCACAGTGTAGCCACCCATTGGGCAAAGGGCAAAGCGTTCGCCGAGGCAACACACACTGGCAAGCTGCATCTGAAGTACAAGGACACACAGACACACACCAGGCATCAAAAGCAAAATTGCAACATTGAAGTTTTCCAGCCACAACGCCTCCCCAACTTGCAGTTGTAAACTTCTTATCGCAAGGACTCGATCTACCGAGGGCTTGAGGTTTCACATGGTTTCGCATTGATTGGGGGCTGTCTCCTTGAACACAGGCATATCCAGCAAAGATGCTGTCAAAAAGGACTTCGACCCCCTGGACGGCACAATCTGCTGTGGAACACAGCTGGCCAGGCGCTGAGGACTTGGAGTCGCCAAGGATAGGGGGTTTAGAGGGTCAGCCGCGTCTTTAACGGACAACTTTGGAAGCCCTTATGCAGCAGAAGGTCCTAAAGGGGCCGAAACTCAAATCTCCCCCCCCCCCCCCCCCCAGCTTCACAAAAATCTGCTCCAATCATCAACCTTGCCTCTCACAACTTCGGTTGCTCTTAGGCTTACAGCCCGTTCGGCTTCTTGGGATGCTGCAGCGGTACCGCCGGCTCGTCCGAAGAAGCGTCACATCACCAGCTGCACGTCTTGCAGCCTTTACCTATCTCCATTAGCGCATGTAGCTGCTCGGGATGTCTGCGTTGCAGGGCGGAGGTTGGCAGATCTTTAAACATCTGTGTGCACATGACAAGGTGGCATGCTTTCCTTCAAGGGCCGATGTTTCACGTACGATGTCGCAGCGGATGGGTATTTGCGAGGGGAGGCCCTTCAGCAATTAAGCCAAAGATGACTTGTCGGTGAACCTCCAATCCTCAGCTGCCAAACCTGCGAAGGGCGTGTCTGGAATCTTCCTGGAGCTCAAGGAATTCAGCCGGGAGGCCTGCGACCGGATCCCGGACCTCTTTTTTGTCCCGCCGGTTCTGATGTTTGCGGCAGGTCTTTACCCTTATGCCCGCCAGTCAGGCCGAGCATCTGCAGTTTGAAGACATAGTAGGGTTGACGCTATTCCTGGTACGTGCATGTATGTATATCTTTCCAAATACTGGCGAGCATACCAATAGAGAAAACGCTGCCTCATATCATACCTTGTGCAGGGCTGTCAGGCCAAGAATCTGCAGTTTGAACACATATATCATACAGCTCAATCAGCACCAACGAGTGCTGGGTAGTCAGGCTTGTCTTGTGACTTGTGTTGCCAGGCCAATCAGGATGGGCGCAGTGCGAGCATCACGGCACCAAACGGGCCGTCACAGGAGAAGTGCATCCGAGCGTGCTTCCGTGAGGCCCTAGAATCCAGAAGTACAATGCTATGCAGCTGATGTCTCTTGATGCTTCTTGCATTGAGACATCTGCTCGCAAGATCTCCCATTATCCATTTGCTTGGTGTGGAAGTGCCTGGTAGGCGAAGTACCAGCCAGCAGAGGTGGACTGCCCGACGTCCAAGACTTCTTGAACTCTGCTCGCGGCATTTTGGGGACGACATGCACACTCGCTGAAGACTTCTACCCAAGGCTTCGAGACCCATGGTACAGGGACAGCGCTCGGCGACCCCATCGAGGTGCTGTCAGCACGCTAAGGTAGACATTTCGAAGCTCTTTCTGCTTGGATGTTGTGGCTTTGCAGGTTGGGGCGTTCAAGCGCATCTATGTTCAGTCCCCTCGAGCTCATCCCCTCATGGCACCGGACTTGGAGAGACTCAGGATATGGGGCACTGCTCGGCGCAGATGCAAACCAGCAGTCACGCAGGTGACGAGTTCGAAGACGAACCTTGGCCACCTGGAAGGTGGCGCAGGCCAAGACATCCAGTAATGATGCCAAGGGCTGTTCTTTTGCCCCAAATGCCTTATTCGGCGTTGGGATGCTGGGGCCTACATGTTAGTAGCATAGAAACATGGCACTATTGCCATTGTACTCGCCAAAGCGAGCTGCTTTGGAGCTCGGATGGCACTTGTTCCCCCCACTCGGCACATGCATCCTCTTGCATAAGTGTTTTCTGTTCTCACTCAAACGCTGCTCGCCCCGGCAGCATGAGTAAAGAGACGGGGATTGGTTTTCAAGAGGTAGCCGCCCGCCTGCTGACTAGTACCCTGCATGCAACTCGTGCTGACCATCCCTGCCGACCAGGCATGGCTGGCTTCATCAAGTGCATCTTGCAGGCACGTGCGTCACTGGGTCGGTGGGCAAAGGGCGGATGAGGGCTTCGACGTGCCGCAGGTCATGCGCTGTGAGGCGAGTCCAAACATCCACCTTCGCGAGCGAAACCCGCATTTGGATGTGGAAGGACTGCCGTAAACCCGTAAACTGCCAAAGCCAAGCCCCCTTGCAACTGCTTGTAGGAACTCTGCTTCCACGTTAATTTTAACGCTACGCGACCTGCCTCGGCCTTGCCCAATGCAGCTCCCGGAGAGGAGGGACGTGCGGGGGCCTAGAAAAAAAGGGGCCTGCACCGTCTGCTCCCACAAAACATACCCATGTCAAACCAAGAGAAGGCCAGATAAAGGGCTCCCACATCAAGGGCTCAAGCTAGTTGGGAGGGGATTAAACCCGAAAGGGTGCGCTGCCTGCCTGCCAGACAGAAGGTGCAGTTCTGTTTTACTCTGAAAGGTGGGGTGGGGCGGGGGATATTTCCTTCCTTACAGCGTGAGCCCGACCTCCCCTGGTCCCGGCAAGCCGTCCGCTTTCGGATCTCGGTCGCCTACGGGGGGTTACCCATTCCAGGCAAAAAAAGGGGGCCGATGCGTGGCCTGGGCGGATTCAAGTGCACTCTGTAGGGTTCAGGCTTAGGGTTGAGTGGATGGAGGTGAGGGTGATGCAGGTCACGAAAACTCGCTCCTTCGAGCTTCGTGGTGCTTGTCGTTTACAAATCTCTTGGTGGGCCTGCGGGCCTTCTCTCCCCCCAAAAAAGTCAAAGAAGAAACGTAAAACAAAGATTGTGCTCATCCACACTTCATCCACACTACGGCCACCCTCAAGGCACATGCTACTTGCTGCTGTTAAGCACGGCCCTCGCCCCCCTGCCTTTAGGCTGTGTCCTGACGTGTCACAGTCTTCGAGTTGCATGTAGAACAAGCACAGCAGACATGATTTTTTTGGACATCAGGCCGACTCGCCTTCGCTAACTTCCTCTTTCGGTACCATTTCGTGAACCTTCACCCCTATAAACCTCACACCAGAGTCCCCAAATCCCGCCCTGGCGCTCGAAGACAAAAAGGCGAGTTTGTCAGCTTTCGTGACCAGTACAGATATGAGGAGGAAGCGATTGCCGAAACGCAGTTTCACGAGCGAGGCCAAATCCTCAATCCTTTAGACCAGCATGACAACTCGCGGAGCTTGGGATGTCCGAACAGAAAGCCCGAAAACAACGTCAGCCCACGCCATGGGACGTCTGTCTACCATGATCGAGGGAGCAGGGCCCCCGCCCCCAATGTAGCACATGCAGGAACTCACCGCAGATCATGACTCCGGTCGGTGAATTTCAGCAGACACAACATATGGAGCAACAAAAGCTGACACTGGGCACACCGTCTGGTCTTGCGCTGCCGCAGCCGCAGAGACTCTGGTGTGTCAGAGAGGTTCAGTGCCGTCCGTGCTTGGCAGGATTCCCAACCCAGTTCTTGTCAGAGGGCTTGGTCACACACTACAACAGCGCGGTAACTGGCGTTGGGACCTCGACAGTTCGTGCGACACAAGCCATGACGAGTGCCATCACCACAACTCAGGTCAGCTCCTTCGGCTTTGGAGGTGGAAGCCCGATTGTACTACCAAGCTTCCGTGGCACACTTGCGAGCACGAACTTGGTGCGAGAATCCATATAGAGACACACAAGCATCTCTCCCACTTGTCAAGTCCTCTATCTAGGGCCGCCCGAAGAACTCAAAAAGAAGCCAGTGATGAACGACTTCAGGCTTTCAGGGTTTAGAATTTGGAGAGCGCGGGCGATTACAGACAACACTTGGAATAAATGAGTTTGCACTGTCAGTGTGCTGTTGGTTGCTCCTAGCTTATTCCTAAGAAAGAGTGCCGCTCGGGATTTGGAGCAAAACAATTATGGCCAGACCGACTTTCGCAGGAACTAAGTGCAGAGTTGTGTTTGCATTCTGCGGAGGCACAAACGCCCACGCCATGCCACCTGCCCAGTTATCAAGAGCCTTTGCTCTGCTGTGTGAGCCGATGCCTGACATCTTGACAAGCAGCTCAGGGCATTTGGGCAAAACTATGTGACTGCCCGGGATGTCACCAAAAAGGATTACAGGCCAGGGGAGGGCGGGGGTCGATTCAGAAAATGCTCCTGCTTGATTCTGTCGCAGCAATTTCTTTCTCGAAGGAGCCTTATGATGCAGAAGATCATGCAGGCCCGAAGGGAATGCGAGTTGTGCAAACAGGAAGCGGCATTGGGGGAAATGTTCGTATAGCTACTGTGCCACCGTGGACAGCTTGTTGAGTCATGTCGCATGTTCTGGGCCAGCCATTTCACTTGAGTGGGAGGCTTGGTCGAATCTTAGGGGACAGCCTTCTCACTGCACTTACAGCCCTGGACAACTAAGTTCCTTGCACACGCGCATACTCAAGGCATATGCAAAATGTTCATGCAGTAGAGCAGTACATTGGCAGGTCAGTGGCTTGAGACAGCACTGCAGACGCATGACGGTCCCGTGCGTTTTCATGCTGGGGACCTCTGGGATAGGAGTCAAATGCACACAAGGATATGGGCCCGACTGGGCCGGCAAAGGGTCTTGCCTTCAAGCTTGCCTTTCAGAGTGCAATTGCACAAGCTGGAGACATGCTCTGCCTTTGGCCGAGCTGCATCATCCGGTGCCGACCCTGCGGCAAGGAGCACTCAGGGAAGGCCGAAGAAGGGAGCCTCTGAGTTGACGCCCATCCTCGCAGGAAAAGAGGCATCGGAGTCAGAGGATATCTTGGATCGGGCAAGGCCCGAGGATCTTCTGGACGATGCGCCCTTCGACGAAGGGTCTGGACTCAAAGCCGGGCCACTGGCCAAAAGTATGTGGCGCTGCGCGAGGAGAGGAGTACGCAGCGAAGAGGTCTGGGCGCGCTTTGCGCAGCGGGTGCTCATGACAGGCACGCTGATTGGTGCCTCGGACATTTCGCTGATGTTCCGTGCGTTTGCCCGGATCAAGTATCGTGATACCAGGGCTCTTGACACCCTTTCACCCTTCATTCTGCGACACGTTGATTCCTTTAACACAGAGGAGCTTGTCCTTCTGCTGCTTGCGCACAAGAAGTTGGAGTATGAGAGAACCGACAACCTGCACCTCATACTAAACATAATCTGTCAGAGGAAAGACGAGTGGACGGGGAAGGACGTTGCACTCACGAGCAACGCCGTGGCACATTTCTACATCTATCGTCCACGCTTCTGGCGCCTGGCTGCCATGTCCTTAAATCGACTCCAGGCCGGCCTTGGGGACATTTTTGTTTATTTTCCCTTATACTGGGCTTAAGAGGATGATGATCTTTTTCCTTTCTTGGGTTTAAGAGGAGTTTTGTTCAGGAATCTATTTCTTCAGAGAGGGGTGTTTTTGTTAGAGGGCCATCCTAGGGCTTGTCTGGACGATGAACCCCCTGGAGCTGACCATCCTCGTGAGCGCCATGGCCCGAGTGGATCGGAGAGACGAGCAGGCGCTGATCATGATCGCGAAGATGTGCCGCCGCTGTGCCCAGCGACACCTCTTCAGCCAGGAGACTCTGGCTACAGCCATGAATGCCTTTGCAAAGCTGGACTTTAACAACGTAAAGCTTGCGAAAGCCTTCGAAGATGCTGCTGTGAGAAAGCTGGATCGTGCCCTGGAGTTGGGGCCGCAGTACAGGCGAACGGGCAACCTGCGGGATCAGGATGTCTTTGATCTTCAGGCCTTGGTTCTCCTCTTCCGCACGTTGGTGGCTTTGGTTGGAACCTCAGATGATGTGGCCGAGAAGCTCTTGACCCTGCTGGCGTGGTCCAAGGAGGAGTTGAGCAATTATCAGCGCCGGGTACTGAAACCAACCAGCGTGGCCTTCCGGCGGCTTCATCCTCTGCTGTTCCAGAGGCTCAGCACGGAATGCCGACATGCACTGCACAACTTTGAAACCACAGAGATAAAGATAGGCACGTTTGAGTCACGTTGGATGAGAGAGGTAAGAGCCACGCTCCGCAAGATGGATATCACGGTGGAGCTGAAGCCTCTGATTGATGACCAGGTGCTCGACATATGGCTGCCTGCTAGCAAGGCTGTCGTTTGTGCGGTGGGCCCGTATGGCTACTATGCCGGCACGACTCAGAGGACAGCCTATAGCAAGCTGCACCAGCGGATGCTGGAAATGGAGGGGTACGTGTGTATGACCATACCCTACTTCGAGTGGGCCGACCTGAAGACCGAGGAGGACAAGATGGTGTACTTGTGGTCGCTGGGCCGGAAGTCTGTGGGCAGCAAGAAGGGCCAGGTTTCCAGCGAGGTTGGCCCGGCGGTTGAGCTTCCGCTTCAGTCGGATCTGAGTGACCTCGGAGAAGCGAATCTCTAAACGCGCAAAATGGGCTGCATGATGCAAATCTCTATCGCAGTCCTGATATATTGTTTCACTGGTACTTGTTGCCAGGCACTGCCGCCCGAGGTCATCAAGCACACTCTCGATCCTGAGGCCTCGTCAAAACCAAGAAACTTCACACCGTTGTCATACTTTGATCACAGTTCAAAGTTCGGTACATGAAAACACCCTGCCCTCACAGCTTCAGATCGGATGTAGCCAGGACTGGGAGACAAATGGGGCGCCCTTGAGCGAGGACCCGCACGGCAGTCCTGCATTCCAAGTTGTCACAGCAGCAACAAGTCCTGTCACCGCCTTTCGGCACACGCAAGCAACTCCCAAAAGCACCATCTCTTGGCATCGCTAGTTTCAGCTCCCGGCCACCAGGACAAGATTGGCAAGTTCTATGAGGTAGAAGTTGATGCTGCTGGCACGGCAGCCAGGATCTCAGACCATTGTGCAGAAGAGCTTCTGCAGAGAGGGAGGCTTTCCTGGAGAGGTTTGGCGTGAAGTGGTCGACACTCCGCCAGACCCGAAGGCACACAAGAGGCAAGGGCCTCCTGCCATAGGGTTTAGGGTTTAGGGTTCAGGGTTTGGGGTTCCTTCCGCAAAACCACAAGCTGCGAGGTTTGGCCTTGCCGGAAGCTTCAATGGCGAAAGTCTCAGACAGTGAATCCTGAACCCTAAATAATCCCCAAAGTCCTAGAAAAACATGTAAGAGCCGGGGGCCTAAACTCCCCTGTGCTCCTAAAAACCCTAAACCCTAAACACCTCCGGCCAGCACCTAAGCCTTAGGCTGGAGCTGCACGACCATGGCCGAGCTCCCAGGGCTTCCGGGTCTGCCAAGACCCCGGATTTCGACTTCCGTAGTTTTCGTTTCGTTTATTTTCATTATTTATATGATGGCTATTATTATTATTAGTATTATTGTATTATTGTTTTTTATTGTTTTTTTTTTTTTTTTGGGGGGGGGGGGGGGTTGGGGATTTTTCGGAGTAGAGGATTTAAGTCCTGCAGGGATTGACAGCGGTTGAAAGTGTGGGGGTGTAGGGCTTGGAAAGTTTAGGTGATTAGGAAGTTTCGGGGTTTCGGGGTTTCGGGGTTTGGGTGCCCACTGTGGCTTGGTCGAGGTACGCGGCAGAGATCACGATCGGCGAGTCCGGTGTGGAGTACTTCCACATTCTGGGAGATGAGGAGTGCAGACTAAACGCGAAACAGCAAATCACTGTGTGGGTTTATAGTGAAAGCATTGAATAACTTCACACATGCTCATTGGTTGTGATGATGGTGGATACGGTGCTGGTGCAGCTATGAAGGTGATGATGAGGAGGATGACAACGATGCTGACTTGACCATGTTGCATGCCTGTTTTATCTTCAAAGGGCCGTCAGCAGGCATGACCACTTCCTGGGATTCCGCATAAGAGACTTCCTCGTGAATCCGCGAAAACCTGATATGGGTGATGCAGATGCAGAGCAGGATGCATTTGGATGACAAGAGATGCTGACCACATGAATGACTTCATGCGAGGGTTTGCAGCATCCACATGTTGAATCTTGTGGACATCCAGCCAGCACTGACAAGGGTAACGTAAAGACCAAGCCACACGCGCGTCCGCTGGACTTGCCTTGGATACGGACCTGCAAGTTCCCATCAGCTCGGTTCAGTTACAACTGTTCCCAGGAGCCTTCTCAGGTCTACTACCCGGCCCAGCCTCGCTGCAGGCGCAAGGTCGGCCCTGTGGAAGCAGATGCGCTACGTAACATGCGTGAGCCTTTGGGTTTTAGCTGATTCAGCTTCGAAGCGCATGCCCTTTGCTGTCTTGTTCCTCTCAGTAGCCCTTTTCCGGCTCTGAGTTTGCTGGCCGTCTTGCGCAATTTGTAGTTGAGGGTTCACAAAGATGCTTTGTTTAGCAGTATGGAGTACATGTGAGTTTGTGAAAGATTGTGAAAGACACCAGCACCCCACAGAAGAGTTGCAGTGTAGAATCTGCAAATTGTACCCGGGGCCGCGTCTTAGAACTTGGCGTATTTTCCGGGTTACCGCTTTGTACAGACTCCAGCTGGCTGCTTCTTATGCTGCCCATGCGTGTTTGAGCCTTGTCTGAAAAGTGTAACTGGATGCAAGGCGTTGAAGCCACACCGTGGCAGAGGAGGAATTTTGAAGGCTTTTCAGTTCAGGATACAACAAGCCACCATCGCGGGGTGCCGCACGGCCTGGCTGGCATGCTTCATCCATTGACGACTGAGCTCTCCATCCAAGTACCAGGCCGAGCACACAACTTGACTTGAGGACCGTTTTGATGACAAAGGTGGCTTCGAAGGCCTTGCAGGTTCTGCCTTTACCTGTAGAGTTCAAGGACCCACCGACACAAATGCAAGGGCGCTGGGTGGCGGCACTGGCTGGCTTCATCCAGTGAGCTGTCAATCAAAGTGTCCACCAGAGCATACCACTTGTCGAAGCGATCAGGGGCTGAGGTGTGCAGAGGTGGTGTCGAAGGCCCTTGCAGGTTGTGTTCGTACGTGTCGGGTTCAAAGAATCACCGACACAATTGCAAGGGCGCTGGGTGGCGGCACTGGCTGGCTTCATCCAGTGAGCTGTCAATCAAAGTGTCCGCCAGAGCATACCATTTGTCGAAGTGCTGAGGTGTGCAGAGGTGATTTCGAAGGCCCTTGCAGGTTGTGTTCGTACGTGTCGGGTTCAAAGAATCACCGACACAATTGCAAGGGCGCTGGGTGGCGGCACTGGCTGGCTTCATCCAGTGAGCTGTCAATCAAGGTGTCCGCCAGAGCATACCACTTGTCGACCCGGTGGGGGTTCTGAGGTGTGCGGAGGTGATTTCGAAGGCCCTTGCAGGTTGTGTTCGTACGTGTCGGGTTCAAAGAATCACCGACACAATTGCAAGGGCGCTGGCTGGCGGCACTGGCTGGCTTCATCCAGTGAGCTGTCAATCAAAGTGTCCACCAGAGCATACCACTTGTCGAAGCGATCGGGGTACTGAGGTGTGCAGAGGTGATTTCGAAGGCCTTGCAGGTTGTGTTCGTACGTGTCGGGTTCAAAGAATCACCGACACAATTGCAAGGGCGCTGGGTGGCGGCACTGGCTGGCTTCATCCAGTGAGCTGTCAATCAAAGTGTCCACCAGAGCATACCACTTGTCGAAGCGATCGGGGTACTGCGGTGTGCAGAGGCGATTTCGAAGGCCTTGCAGGTTGTGTTCGTACGTGTCGGGTTCAAAGAATCACCGACACAATTGCAAGGGCGCTGGGTGGCGGCACTGGCTGGCTTCATCCAGTGAGCTGTCAATCAAAGTGTCCACCAGAGCATACCACTTGTCGAAGCGATCGGGGTACTGAGGTGTGCAGAGGTGATTTCGAAGGCCTTGCAGGTTGTGTTCGTACGTGTCGGGTTCAAAGAATCACCGACACAATTGCAAGGGCGCTGGGTGGCGGCACTGGCTGGCTTCATCCAGTGAGCTGTCAATCAAAGTGTCCACCAGAGCATACCACGTGTCGAAGCGATCAGGGGCTGAGGTGTGCAGAGGTGATGTCGAAGGCCCTTGCAGGTTGTGTTCGTACGTGTCGGGTTCAAAGAATCACCGACACGATTGCAAGGGCGCTGGGTGGCGGCACTGGCTGGCTTCATCCAGTGAGCTGTCAATCAAAGTGTCCACCAGAGCATACCACTTGTCGAAGCGATCGGGGTACTGAGGTGTGCAGAGGTGATTTCGAAGGCCCTTGCAGGTTGTGTTCGTACGTGTCGGGTTCAAAGAATCACCGACACAATTGCAAGGGCGCTGGGTGGCGGCACTGGCTGGCTTCATCCAGTGAGCTGTCAATCAAAGTGTCCACCAGAGCATACCACTTGTCGAAGCGAACGGGGTACTGAGGTGTGCAGAGGTGATTTCGAAGGCCTTGCAGGTTGTGTTCGTACGTGTCGGGTTCAAAGAATCACCGACACAATTGCAAGGGCGCTGGGTGGCGGCACTGGCTGGCTTCATCCAGTGAGCTGTCAATCAGAGTGTCCACCAGAGCATACCACTTGTTGAAGCGATCGGGGTACTGAGGTGTGCAGAGGTGATTTCGAAGGCCCTTGCAGGTTGTGTTCGTACGTGTCGGGTTCAAAGAATCACCGACACAGTTGCAAGGGCGCTGGGTGGCGGCACTGGCTGGCTTCATCCAGTGAGCTGTCAATCAAAGTGTCCACCAGAGCATACCACGTGTCGAAGCGATCAGGGGCTGAGGTGTGCAGAGGTGATGTCGAAGGCCCTTGCAGGTTGTGTTCGTACGTGTCGGGTTCAAAGAATCACCGACACGATTGCAAGGGCGCTGGGTGGCGGCACTGGCTGGCTTCATCCAGTGAGCTGTCAATCAAAGTGTCCACCAGAGCATACCACTTGTCGAAGCGATCGGGGTACAGAGGTGTGCAGAGGTGATTTCGAAGGCCCTTGCAGGTTGTGTTCGTACGTGTCGGGTTCAAAGAATCACCGACACCATTGCAAGGGCGCTGGGTGGCGGCACTGGCTGGCTTCATCCAGTGAGCTGTCAATCAAAGTGTCCACCAGAGCATACCACTTGTCGAAGCGATCGGGGTACTGAGGTGTGCAGAGGTGATTTCGAAGGCCCTTGCCGGTTGTGTTCGTACGTGTCGGGTTCAAAGAATCACCGACACAATTGCAAGGGCGCTGGGTGGCGGCACTGGCTGGCTTCATCCAGTGAGCTGTCAATCAAGGTGTCCGCCAGAGCATACCACTTGTCGACCCGGTGGGGGTTCTGAGGTGTGCGGAGGTGATTTCGAAGGCCCTTGCAGGTTGTGTTCGTACGTGTCGGGTTCAAAGAATCACCGACACAATTGCAAGGGCGCTGGGTGGCGGCACTGGCTGGCTTCATCCAGTGAGCTGTCAATCAAAGTGTCCACCAGAGCATACCACTTGTCGAAGCGAACGGGGTACTGAGGTGTGCAGAGGTGATTTCGAAGGCCTTGCAGGTTGTGTTCGTACGTGTCGGGTTCAAAGAATCACCGACACAATTGCAAGGGCGCTGGGTGGCGGCACTGGCTGGCTTCATCCAGTGAGCTGTCAATCAGAGTGTCCACCAGAGCATACCACTTGTTGAAGCGATCGGGGTACTGAGGTGTGCAGAGGTGATTTCGAAGGCCCTTGCAGGTTGTGTTCGTACGTGTCGGGTTCAAAGAATCACCGACACAGTTGCAAGGGCGCTGGGTGGCGGCACTGGCTGGCTTCATCCAGTGAGCTGTCAATCAAAGTGTCCACCAGAGCATACCACTGGTCGAACGGTGAGGTTTGCTTGGGTCGATATATGTAGACATGGTCGTCTGGCTTGAACCAGCCTGTGAGCCTGCGTATTGGCAAGCGGTGTGACAAGCTTGGCAGAGATGTGAACTTCTGATTCTGACATTCCGAGGACAAACGCGCCGCTGGGGATCATGACCGAGTGCTCTTCCGGCCAAGCAGGCTGTCGAGAAGCCCGAAAACCCTAAAAACTTATCCAGTCCTAAAACGCTCTACGTCCCAAATCTCAAACCACCCACCTGGCAGTGGAGCTGGCACTTCTCACACAGGCCCTTGCGCCGTAACCCTCATTTTCCAGGAGAAGGCGGGAGTTGTTTTTTCCCCTTCACTCTCCCAATTTGACTTTAGGCCTTTAAGATGTAATCTCAAGGGTTCTCGTTGAGGGAAATTTAGGGTTTTAGAGTTTAGGATATAGATTTCGGCTTTGGGTTACCTTAAACCCTAAACCCTAGACCCTAAACCCTAAACCCTAAACTGGGGGAGAACTGCTAGCCCCACTCCACTTGCAATCTTCGCTCAGTCCGTGGTCTTCGGGTGGGCAGAGGGCACCGCAGCCAAAGAATTCGGAGAACAGCTGCGATCTGCTGGGGGCCCAGACAAGGAGGGTTCGGGGTTTAGGGTTTTAGGGTCATCCCCGAATCTCGTTCGACCATGGGCGCCTAAACCTATGTCAGATGCCTGTCGCATGTGACTGAGGCCGTTCGCCATCTGACAGGTCGGCGATTGTCAGGGTAGTTGCAGTTCACGAGCGGCGATGCCCTTTCAGACCTGCGGCGAGGTCTCTCCTCCCTGTCCGAGTTGGACATCCTGGCGGCCAGGGCCTCCAAAAGTCACGTCACAGCTCTGAAAGTTGGGACTTGCTAGCAGGGATCTTTCCCACACCGGTTCCTATGGATTCTGCAAGGAAGTAGAGCCCCCAGCTCGCATGACGCCGCGCGACGCCGGAACCTCGCAAGAGAGAGAGAGAGAGAGGCAGAGAGATGGGGAAAGTACAGGGAAAGAAGAGGAAAGTACATGGGAATGCGTTGGGAAGACCAAGATGTGCAGAGTGTGCAGATATTTGAGCGACGATACCCCGAAGCTGCTCAGCATCGGTTTCGGATTGTCAGCTCCTCAGAGTGCTATTTTGAGGCTCCAAACCGACAGTACGAGAGCTGTTGGATGCAGAAGGCTCGCCGCCCTGCGGAGCAAAGCCGAGCGTCGGTTCCAAAGGTTGAGCCCTCGGTTCAAAAGGAAAAACACGCTCACACGCGCACGCACGCACGCCCGCCCGCCCGCCCGCCCGCGCGCGCACACACAAACACACACACACTCACTCTCACACACACACAAACACACACACACACACACACAACACACACACACACACACACACACACACAACACACACACACACACACACACACACACACACACCCACCCACCCACCCACCCACGCACGCACGCACGCACGCACGCACGCAGCACGCACGCACGCACGCACGCACGCACGCACGCACGCACGCACGCACGCACGCACGCACGCACGCACGCACGCACGCACGCCCGCACGCACGCACGCACGCACGCACGCACGCACGCACGCACGCACGCACGCACGCACGCACGCACGCACGCACGCACGCACGCACGCACGCACGCACGCACGCACGCACGCACGCACGCACGCACGCACGCACGCACGCACGAACGCACGCACGCACACACGCACGCACGCAC
>CAJNDS010002356.1:450172-472439 GCA_905221605.1 Symbiodinium natans
AAGCTCGTGCCAGGAGCATGCCTGGTGCATCCAAGCGCAGCCAGGATGCAGGCACACGCCACGAGCCGGGTTTCTATCATGTGCGTTCCAACAGATGCAGTAGAGAAGGCGATTGGTTGTAGAGTGTCATCGTGAGCAAGTGATGCTGTGAAGATTGATGTTCGACCTTGTGGATACTTTTGCCTTTGTTCTCGTCTGAAGCTGCTTGGACTCGATAGCTCCCCTGGTCAGTTCCGCCTTTCCAATAGTTGGGCTCATGGATCCCGAATCCGGGGCAGCGCCGCAGATGCACTTCGCGCCCAGCCAGGATGGCTCCCAGTCGTTGGGAGTCATGCAGCAGATGATCCACGCCTTGCTTTCGAAGCTCAAGACCCTCCTTGATTCTTTTGGGACAAAGCAGCAGTCAGTAGGTGTGGAGAACCGGTTCTACTTTGATGAGACCGAGAAAATCTGGAAGCTGCAAGGGGGTGAGACTGAAGAGGAGCGAGCGGAGGCTGAAGCTTTCCGGTTTCACACAGGTAGAGGCCTGTCATCCAGCCTGGCGCCTGCAACCACGGCATGTGATGCAACACGGGGTGACTGGCATGGTGGTGGTTTGCCACCGCCCCCGCCGGCCATGGGGCCCGTAAGCTCGTCTTTGCATGGCGCTGCTGAGCCCTCGCAGTCAATGCCATGTCTGGCGCATCCCGTGTATGCTCCGCAGGGCTTGGGCCAGGCACCACCGACAGCACCAAATCCACGACCAAGCGAGGCAAGTGCTGCAGGTGCTCCTCCGCTTGCAAATCCTTTTGCCCAAATCTCAAAGCCGCTCTCCACACCTTTCGGTGCGCAGGGCCAACAACGGCCTGTGCTGGCATCTCCCTTTGCTCCGGCGCAGTAGCCGAGTGAGCTGTCGAGTCCCGAGCCCGCTCGTAAATTCAGATTGGTTTCACCTGAGTTGGGTTTGGCACCCTCAGTCAGAAGGCACAGACACTGGCAAATTCCGCGAGCGGGAAACGGCGACTTGCAGTAGCTGCATGGTGCAACACCAAAAGCAGGCAAAGCCAACCTGAATTGTGGCACAGGTTCCGGATCGAGTTCCAGATCACGCCTCGATCGGTGCTGGTGACTTGGCTCAGGACGGGCCATGTACATTGCCATCCGGCAAGGTGTGCAGCCGCCACAGTCGTGTGATCTTGCATTGTTGTGAACAATCCAAGTTGTGAACAGTAGTTAGAGAAGAAAGAGTATTAGAAGCATCACCGTTGGATGTGGGCTTGCATGCAGGATCTCCGATGATGCGTGAGTTCTGCAGCTGCCTTCCAACTGGTCAAGAGCCGCACTGAGTGCCAGCTCCAGTCCATTCTTCTCCCTTTGCAACTGCTCTGGTTGCCAGCCGGTGCGCGAAGAGATTCTACATCTTCAAGCTCTTTGCATGTGCTCGTATAGCTTGTATCATATATCACATTCTATCGCTTCAATTCGAGCAGCATGTTCAACTATGAATTTGAATTTGTTTGGCACGCGCAAGAGCTGTTTGAAGAGAGGTCCCCGCAACTGTACAGACCGCAGAGTCTTCCCAGGTTGCGTATGTTGCATCCGCCCTTACGCAACCAGTTTAGCTCAGGTTGTCTGGAAAAGAGATGCAGCCTCCCGCATTGTGCAGATACAGTGGCTCTGTTTTGACGCAAACATCCTGTGTGCACGCCCTGGAAGTTGCGGCTTCTCGTAGAAGGATTCGGAGTGCCGGCTTCGCCGGCAGCCAGCCATGGACGACCTGTGGCAAATCGCCGGCGGGTTATGCTCTGTGATAGAAACAGCCGGTGCGACTGGGCACCCTGTGCACACAAAGATTACGAACAGTGGGGTAGCTGTGGGTGAGCTGAGCGAGCTGGACAACAATGAGGCTCAGAGCAGGAGCCAGGAGGCCCAGACGCGGCGTTGTTGGTGCTGCGCAGGGCGTGAGAGCGCCAGAAGCTTGCGCGCCTCGGGAAGCGAATTCCTGAGGTTCGAGGATCTTTTGGGGGCAGTGCTGGACCCTGTTGCCAGGCTTGTGCGATTGGTTCATTGCCCGATAATTTCTGGAACCCGAGCTCGAAGAGACGTGTTCCTGCACATTGGTGGTGGCGAGAAGGTGCTGGAAGCTGTGAGAGAATGGGCCAGTCAAGTGAACGACAGGTGTACAACAAAGGGCCTGCGGAGATACCATGTTCTCATCAATCCAGCGAGTGGCAGCGGAAATGCTGCATCCACATGGCAGCAAGTTCGTGAGCTCTTCGCCTGTCTGCCTTTCTTGGAGATCACAGAGACGCATACAACGCGTGCTGGGGAAGCATGTGAGATTGCTTCCCAGCTAGACCCCAATCAGTGTGACGGAATCATCGTAATCAGTGGCGATGGCATGGTGCACGAAGTCTTCAACGGCCTCGCCCACCGCAGCGACCGAGGGGAGGCCCTGCGGATCGCCGTGGGCCACATCCCAGGAGGGAGCGGGAACGCCCTTGCCAAGAGCATCCTCCACTCCAGCGGTGAGGCGTTCGGTGCCTTGGAGGCGGCCTTTCTGATCGCAAAGGGCAAGCAGAGAGAGGTGGACCTGATGACCGTCTCTCAGCCGAACCAGCCAGACCGCATCTCCTTCTTGGGCTTGTCCGCTGGTGTCATTGCAGATGTGGATCTTGGTTCTGAGTGGCTGCGCTTCATGGGAGGCTTCCGCTTCACCCTCTATGCTGCAGTGTGTATTGCTTACCCCAGGCCGCTCGTTGCTGAGCTGCACTACTGGCCCGCCACAAGCGAGGCACCAGCAGGTCCAGCGCCAGGCCTTGACTCCGAGCTTCCACCGGGGCCATGGGTGTCCATTTCTGGGGCATTTACCATCTTCTGGTCTGCCAACATGGCATGGATGTCTTACAAAGTACACCTGGCACCTGGGCAGTGTATGGGAGATGGCACGTGCTCCCTGGTCATTCTCCGCGATGCAGGAAGGCTGGCCCTGACTCAGTTTCTACTGGCACTGGAATCTGATAGTGGTACACACCTTGATGTGCAAGGTGCGGAGAAGCTGGACTCTTGGCTTTGTCAACATGACCCCAAAATGCCGAACGCCCTCGCAGAACCCTTCAGACGGGTTTCTGTAACGAAGCAAGTCTGGTCACTGCGCACCCCCTCAGCTGAGGAGTGCAAAGCATTCCGCCTTGTTCCCGCGGCTTCCGCCGCTGGGCTTGGCATCTTCATCCAAAAGCTAAGAACTTTGTAGCACGGGGGGCCCGGGAAAGGTGTAGGCAAGAGAAACTGGCGAAGGAGCAAAGCGGGCGTGGTATCGAGAGGGGCCCTAGCTAGAAGAAGAAGAAGAAGAAGAAGAAGAAGAAGAAGAAGAAGGGGCCCTAGTTCGAAGCGGGGGAAAGAACCCAAGACTAGGAAGGGGTGCATCCCCCAACCTTCTGCTACACGGCCCCCGAAGCAGGTTCGTGGCTATTTCAGCTTGGACGGCGAGGAGGTACCATTGCAGCCCATCCAGTTCTGGCCAACGGGGCAGGGCCGCGTGATAGGCCCGGCCTGGAGATCGCTGGGGTCTAGAGTCTGCCGTTGCTAAGGCGACCGTGCAGTCTTTCTCGAGTCTCTCTCTCTTTCCTCTGTCAGAGTCACTGCGCTCGTGCTCGTATCAAGACAGAACGTTCCTGAAAGCAAGGGTTGGTCATGAAGACTGACGCTGTTCTGGGCGATTTGCCTAGAACCACACAATTGCCAAGATCAAGAAGACCAGAAAACACTAGAGCGATTGCCGCATGAGACAGAATGAATAATGAAAACGGAGCCTCGATATGGATGAGGCCCAGAAAAAAGTCAAAGGATGGCTGGTGAAAATTACGGCATAGACCTCAGGCCCCCTTGCCTTCCTTGCAGTGTAAGGACCTTCAGAGCACTCCAAGAGCACTCCGAGACGAACCCCCAAAACGAACTCCAAGGCCACTTCACTCCCCCCAGGCCTCCCCCAAGACACCAAGAAAACTCCAGGGAGGCGAGAGTGCACAACAAACTCTGAGATCGGACGAAGCCAACACGACGCAAAGCTCAGAAAGCGCACGGAACTTAGATGGGAGCACGATTTCGAGTACCCAATGTGCACGGGACGGGGGCAAGAGCGTCCAAGGGATAAGCAACAACCAGAGGCTTGCGAGGTTGCCTGAAATTTTCTAGCACTAAGACTATCTTAAAGCCGTGCATTCTCAGGTTTGGGTTCTCAGCTTTCGGCTCTTGGTGTTTAGGGTTTCCTGCGGCTTCTTGGCTTCATGGCCTGTGGGCTTCTTTGGCTTGATGGCTGCATTATGGGAGCATGCATGATGTCGGTTGCTGTAGATGCTTCCGCTCATGGCCAGTGTAAAGTGAAAGGACGACATGTCTATGCATATGGGTGCGCAGATTTTGGAGTCACATGTATACAAAAGTATATTTGTACATGATCAGATAAACGTGTTTCAGTCATGGTTTTCCAGTAATTCTCCCCCCCCCCCCCCCCCCCCCCCGACCCCCCACACTGCCGCTTGCTGTTGTAAGCCGTGCAATGCTTCCTTGCTTCATCGCACCATCAGTAGACATATGACTCCTTTCCAAAACATGTTTTTGGTACTACTAGTACTACGACTGGAAGATAGCGACATACTATCTGATAGCAGCGTCCTCGTGCTAGAGTTCATTCTCATGAGGCAAAGCCGAAAGAAAACGTAAATCTTTTCCCGAAAGAGTAGGGGAGAGTGGACCTGCCCAATGCAGCCACAACCTCCTTTGAAATCCACACGCCTTACATGTGGGGTGAAATCAACTCCGTGGTGTCATGTTTTTGGCAGGGCGGGGACTCCCCTGCCCAAGACAGAATGAATACCCTCATATAAACCCTTATAAGCCCTATGCAAACCCGAAGCCCGCGAAAGAAGAAGAAGAAGCAGAAGAAGAAGGAGAACAAAAAAAAGAGAGCGCATGGAAGGCCAAGAAGCGGAGGCGAAAGAAAGAGGTGGAGACATTGCCTCGATCTTGTGCCGCGTGTGCACTTCCAGTGAACCCTTGGAGTGAACCGCCTGCGCGAGAAAGGGTTTCGCCCAACCCGTGTCACTCCTTGTAATTGGGTTGGCGTGCTAAACAATGGGAGAGCAGAGGCAAGAACTGGTCATAAGCAACCATGGAAGGGGAAGCAAGAAACCCCCCACGCAGGCAAGGACCCACGCAAGTACGGTTGCACGAGGAGTGCAGGGTGGGATCATTCGCAAGCGCTCGCGCTGGAAACAGCAAAAAGGTGCGCCGCGCAAGCTAGCTCTGTGCGAGCGTAAGCTAAAACAGGCGCCGCGCGTAAGAACTGTTTTGTATTTGTCTTGGCGTTGGGGTTTGTGACGCCGCTCAGGAGAGGAGCGAGACTTGCTCTCTCTCCCTCTCTCTCTTTCTCGCTTGGTTTTCAATAGAGGTCAATGCCATCACCCATTGCATTGCCTCGTAGACAGACAAAGTAACTAAGTAGTTTAATACAGAGCGAGCCGATGTTTTGCTTCTGCTAGGATCTTCTCCAGATTCGCGTATGGACTCTGTGATGAATGTCTGACTCTGAAGTAGACACGGGACAAAGTCCCGATGACCTGCGCACTCCTGTCGCGCATGTCTATAGATGCGTCAGCAGTGTCAAAGCGAGACAAGCGCCCACTGTCTGAACGTTGTGTGTACCGTGCTGTACATATTTCCAGCAGGCTTTAAACAAGCCGTTGATTTCAGTGAGGATTTGCCCGGCGAGAGGGTTCAGAGAGGGTAATGGGATGCAATTGGTAGCACCAGTAGGCCAGGCACGTTTGACTTCGCAACGCGCAACAGCTTGAAACCTTCAAGCTGCAGCGTAGAGCAGCTGCATGACTAAGCCTGAGCTGCAAGAGCTGCAAGCACAGTCCGTGCGGTCGAGAGTATCTGCGTCGAGCATCAGCAAGTCACCGCCTATCAGCCCACAATAACAGCAACGGTTTGTCTACGCATCCCAATGGGCCATGTCCGTTCCGCCTCTAATCAGATGCGTCGGCGTAGAGAAGGCGCAGCATCAGGGTGAAGACTTGACTTAGGCTCAGCTGGAGGCTTGCCTTTTTTGTCGAGGCCCTGAATGGTGTCTACGAGTACACGGGTGCCCTCCATGGCCGTCCCTGCTATCGCCAGCGAGGGGCCCGATATGTCATCATGAATGTCATCATCTGCAGCAGAGAACCCAGCCGCCAAGCAAAGGACCGGACTCTCAACCGGCAATTTCGTGTGGTTTTGCCAGGACAGGGCCACGATGCTGTCAGGAAAAAGTGCTTGTGTGACGTAGAGCCCATGGCAGGGTTTTTTGTAGGGAGGCATCACGCTTGGACTTGATGATCTTGATGCATTTCATGCAGGATGCGGCGGAAGGGCCGATGTGGGCATCTGGCCTAGTGATTCTGGGCTTTCACGCTTCGGGATCGAGAGCTGTAAGGTTGTGACTCACAACACGGAGCTTCCAGGAGAGGCGCCAAGGCCTTAGCAAGGAGATGTGAATGCACCAAAACCCCACAGAAGCCAGGCGGCCTCCCAATGAGATTTTGAACCCCTAAGTCCCTAGGCATCCCTAAACGCCGAAGAGCCTTGAAACGCTTCTCACCTGAGGAATGAGAATGTTGTTGCACGAGCGCGGCATGGGGGGCGCTGGCCCTGGGAGGCCTCGTGTCAAGGAAACTGAGGTGTAGGCTTTTTAAGTGAGGGCTTCAGAGGTTTGGGGGATCTTCGGGTTGAGTCTTGGGGGGTTAGTTAGGCTTTCGGCTTCGGAAGGGTCTGCAGGTGAAGCTTTGGCAAGTCTGCTTTTTGCGTGACGATGCGTTCATGGACCAGCCGTGGCCTCACCTTCCGGGGCGAACCTCGAGCAATCTGAGTCTGAAACACCCCAAGCCCTAAACCCTAAACCCTAAGTGTCAGGCCCGAGATGGAGTTCTGCCTGGTGATTCCATCGCCAGAGCTCATCGTCCAGGCATGGGATTCAGCCTTCGGAGTTGAAATCTCCTTCTGAATACCCCAAAAAAGCCTCAAGCAGCACCCGCTTCATTGCCTTTGGCCTTTGCGCAAACCTTTTTTTTTTTTGGGGGGGGGGGGGGGGAAAGGGCAGTGCGCGCCGTGATCTCCTGAGAGTCTCCTGAGAGGCCCCAGCCATGGATGGCACGGCCACGACCTGTGGCTTTCGACGCTCCGGCGTAGTCCACAAACGTGTGGCCTTCCGCAGGAGTGCCGCTCTCTCTTTTTTTTATCATGAGCATCCTCGAAGGCTCAGATTTGTTCAAGTGAGAACAAAGCTTATTTAGGGTTTAGGTTTTAGTTTAGGGTTTAGGGTTTAGGGATTGGAGTCATAGAAGCCGCCTCTTGGCAGGATTGGCGACTCGAACGGTGCGCTGCCCATGATGTTTTGTCACGTTGAGAGCACCTGCAGCTGGTTAGCATGAAGGGCAAGCTCGACCGAGAACTATGAGGGCTGCAGGAAAAGGCTTTCACAGGCACAACTACCATTCAAAGGGTCTTTTGTTGGGGACTTGCCTTTTTCTCGAAAGCGTAAGTCTGACCCAACATACTTCGATGGCGCCATTTCTTCGATGCTCCGAACCAGCTTCAAACTGGAAGGGCTGAGCATGAGAGCGCTTTGTGAGCGGCGTGTCCGGCTGCTATACCGCGCGTGCGGGCGGGATGCTGTCTCGGATTTGGCAACAGGGCATGTCAGGGTCGCCTCTGGAACCTCGCAATCCTCGCAACCGCCCCCGTTTTTTGACTCGCACGGTCGTCGAGTGTGATCCTGATGATGGCCTGTCGCTACTGCTGCCCACGTGCAGTTCTCAGTGTATTCGGGTTGGCATGTAAGAGTATATAGGCGAAGAAGGCGTGAGCGTGTGTTAGAAGAGATGACAGGAGGGGCCGGGGAGGAGCCAGCACGAAGTGGAGAGATATGAGCAGTCGAGCGGGCCAGCAGGCGAGCAAGCACCGAGTGGGTGCTTTGAATCAACATACACTCTCATGAACGATAGCGCGTCATGTTTGCTACCGAGATCCTGGCATTACCAGCTTGTGGATCTTCTGGATGCCTAAGCAGGCTTGCCCGACTCATGCTGCCATGGCTTTCCCATGGATCCGAATCTTAGAATGCCTGAGATGTCTAAAGCTTGCCAGTCTCGCTGGCTCCTAGCGAATGTGAAGCAGGGGGCTCAGAGGTTGCAAGTGACAACAGCAAGACTTCGCAAGATGTTTGGCAATTGGTGGATCTGGTGGATGTGAAGCTGCTTGTGGAAGCCGTTGAAAGCTGCTGAAGCTGCTGAAGCTGCTGCTGAAGTGTCGAAATCGTCATGACCAGCTTCTGCCAAGGCCGGGAGGAACGGGTGTGCAGAGTGTGGTGGCAAGGAGCCACACAGGAGAAAGCCTCAAGGGCTTCAGTGACTTGTCTGAGAAGTTTTGGAGGAGTTTGCCAGATGACGGCTCAACTTGGGCATCCCTGTGGCCCTGGGAGGCTCAGCAAAAACAGAACTCGCACCAGTAGCTTTCAGACACACTGCTTCTGAAAACTGAAGCATCTGAAAGCCTGTTTGGTGCGCGATTTCGGCTTTCATGGAGGCGCAAATAGGTCCGAGGACTGTTGAACTGGCAGGTCGAGCCAGACGGATGGGAGTCTCCGACGGCCTTGACCCAAGATGGCTGTCGATGGAAGCTTGGTTACTGCTGGCAACCTCAAGGCTGATACCATCGGCTTGCAAGACGCAGATGCTGTGTGGGCACGGGTCTCAGCAAACCACTAAGAGATCGCTCGCAGTTGGCCGGGGGTGCTGTGCAGCTGTTCAGGTGGCCAACCGGGACATCCAAATCCGTCTGGCAAGCCCCGGCATTGTTGCAGCCCTATAGAACCTAAAGAGGAGCGCGCGCTTGTCCATTGCTGCATATTGCTCTGCCTTGGCCACCCACAACCTCGGCCTGGGAACCTTAATGTCCGCGTGGCCTGCGCTTGGCTCAATGGTGGCAAACCGCGAAAGTAGTGTTTGTGTTTATACGCAATGGGACATATGGTATTGTCATGCCATATGTCGTGTGCGGTTGTGGGAGTTGTGGGAGGATGTCTCCAATGTCTTAGTTAGCAGGGCTACTTTCAAGTTCTCGATCAAGTGCTGCCCCATGGTCTTTCCGTAAACACCCTCCAACGTGGATGCTGCGCGTGCTCAAAGTAGACTTCCAGAACGACGTGCGAAGATTGACAGTGCAGCTCTCTCCTTTGCCGAACAGAGGTTCCACCGAGGAGTACAGAGCTGCCTTTGACAGTATACAGCGTTCTGTTCGTGCGGGGTATAGCAACTCTGCTTGATCCTAGCTTAAGCAGCATGATTGTATTTGCTCAGTTACTCCCACCAGGCCTATGGTTCCGGAGCGACCGCCGAGTTAGAATGCATGCTTGCGTATGCCACGTTTTGGGGTCAGGGCTGAGGCCCTCCAGACGCATGGTTTTATGCGTCACAAGCAGCTCCTAGACGAAAAGGGGCTGCCACAACCTTTCTCAAGCAAACTGTCGACCTTAATCTTGATCTAAGCTGACGGGCAGGTGTTCTGTTGGTAGCAGCATGGTCACAAGGACAGGCAACAATGGTGAAGCAGGCGAAAGTTTCGATGTATGGTCCTACCGGGTCAGGCATAGCGATGGCAGTTGCAGGGGCATGCAAGCTGACAAAGATTGGGTCCGGGCAAGTGCGCAGGTAGGATGGGCAGGGCAGGGGGGAAGGGGCGCAAAAAATGTGACTCTAAGGCCCATTGCTGGACAGCCAAGAGCTCACATTGAAGTACAGGGACGAGGAGGGAGATCTATGCACGCTAACAGCCATGACCACAGAGGACTTCCTTAGGCCAACCAGGTCCTGCGCGGAGGAGCGGGTGCCCTTGAAACTCGTCGCCTTTGCCTCGCCCTGCAGGTCATATGCGCATCGTAAGGAGGTGAATGCCCCAGTTTCGGACACAGGCAGTCCGCTCCGAAGCATGGCGCCAGTGGCGTTGTTGGCATGTCTGAAAGGTATGTATTGCAGCGGGCGCTTGTCAGCGGGTGTTTTGGCCGCTCTCCTCTGCCAATTTCTGCCCATACTCGCGCAGCGTGTCTCTAGGAAGCAGGAGAAAATCAATCGGAAGGGGGCAAAGCTTCGGAAGGGTCCCGTCCTGCAGCTTCTGCGCAGTCTCTGTGAGCAGCTGGAGGCGATTCCAAACACGCCTGCTTGCGAGGCCTTGTCTGGCTATATTTCCGGCACTGACACGGGGCGTTTGGGGGATGGGCTGGCAGAGCTGTTAAGGTGCTTGGCAGCATGCAAGTCTCGGACTCGTTTGGCGACGGCTCTTGTAGCAGTAGCAGACGAGGCCTTGCGAGTCCTACCCTTCTTGTTCCCCGAGTTCGGGTCGGCGTCACCCAAGCCCTGTGCTGCTTGGGCGGCGGCCGTGGTCGGCGCGCCAGTCCACGGAGGCTTTGCTTGCGCATCCTGCCAAGTAGAGCCAATTGTTGGGCCTCGCTTCGAGCTGGCCAGTAAAGCGAGCCTATGTGGAGAATGTTTCATGAAGGACAGTTTGCAGGGGAGGGCCGAAGAGCATGACTTCTCCTGCCATCTGGCCCCCAAAGACTACAACGCGGAGGCTGCATTGGATGACTACTCTTGTGATGGAGCAGATGCAAAACTGAAAGCTCTTAGCCAACCAAACGGGCTCTTCCACAGTGCCCCGCTGTTACAAGCAGAGGGCGCTTCTCCTTGGACTCTGGGGCCAGTGCAAGTGGCTCAGTTTCTGAACTCCGCAACCCTGGCGTCAACTGCCGTTGCGGGCTTGTCAGCCTTCCTGGCTTAATGCAACATGGGACAGAACGGGACAGTCGCGTTATCCGGATCATGGGATGTTTGCAAAGTTTTCGAGGATGTATATACATCAATGGAGCATCCCCAGGATTTTCAACTTGCCCTTTTCTTGGCCTAAGGAAGGCAAGACACACACAGAGCTTCCATACGGCAAGAGGGCACCAAGGGGAGGCTCACTCGGCCTACTCCAGGTTTTATTGCCTTTCCCTCCCGATTCCAGAGGGTTCGGTCAACAGCCAGTATGCTGTCTGTGTCATGTTGCAGACGCCCCTTCTTCAGGCACCTCAACCAGTGTTGAACCTACATTCTTGCTCACGCTTTCTTTCGGCGCCCTAGGAGTACATCTTTGATTCCTTTTCTTTTGAGACTCGACGCTGGCTGGGTAGACTGGACCCTCAGCTTTGGCTCCGGAAGCCTTGGGCCCCCTGGGCTGGGCTTGGTGGAGGGGCCCCACATTTTCCGGTGGTGGCCTCCCCCAGGATTTCGGGTTCACAGCTCCTACAGTGAAAGCCACGCTTTGGGGAAGGCAAGCAGCGGCTTTGCATCGCAGGATAAACTTAAGCAAATGAGCTGAGTATCTCCGGCAACTTTGCGGCGCTACCGTAAAGAGCGAGTGTGCAGCTTTCCTGTGTTCTTCGGAAACATAGCATATTGCTAGACATTGCGAGCAGCTCCGCCACAGTAGTGCAGCATGTACCGGTGGTACGCGAATATGTCTTTGCCTGCCTCATCGAAAAGGTACCGTTAAGGGCGCTTGCTCTGTGCATCTGTGTGAAACTCCCAAATTATGTATACTCTGAATGTTTGACTCATTGAACAGATAAAACCTGTATCGTCTGATCCAATACAATCTGATAAAACATACGTGTATATATTGTTGCAGAAATAGATAAAGGAGAATATATGACCTACATGTATGTATGTATATATATATATATATTTGATATGGCCCTGTGCTTTTGTGAAGTTCTTGAGGCTATTGGCGCTGCCGACGATTGGCAAGCACCTCCGAAGATCATCTGCGGCTTCTACGAGCCGCGGCAAGAATTTCGAGCCCATTCCATGGTGACCTCCTAGGAAACCCGTACACCCCGGCCCCCCCCTCCCTCCTGCATTAAGGAGCCAAGGGGGATGGCCAACGGCCGCGTCTACTACGTTATGGTGCCCGAGGACGTGTTTTTTTTTTTTTCTGTTGTCCTCCCAGAAAGCCGAGAGTTCATGCGCTTTGAGTGCAACTGTGGGATGGCAGGATATCTCTTTGGAGACCAGCACCGGTCCCATGTGCTTGTGGTTTGCAGAGGACTTTTTGCCATCTTGCAAGGGGAAGTTCCTTGGTGTAAGCGGCATAAGCTGCGGATGTTCGGGCATCTTTGCAGGGAAGGGATCCCCTAAGGGAAGCTGATTCTTCAGTCATCACAAGCAGCACTCGCCGACATGCCGTTTCAGCGTCGACGCAGAAGTCCACCGATGCCGTCCAAGCGCCTCCGTAAACAAAGGCAGCATCTGGTCTGCATGACAGCAGTCGCCTCAGTGGCTGCCACTGCAGGAAGGCGACTGGCGAATTCCTTCGTGATCCCAAAGGGGGCACATGCGCTTAGTGTGCTCGCAACGCAAGGTTGCCATGGCTCTCGGCCAATGACTACCTCGTGGCAGCACCCTGAAGCTAGCAGGGTCAGCGTTTTGACCCGCCATGTCTTTACAGCAGCCAATGTGAAGGGAAGCGACCGCCAGGGCAGGTCCAGAGCAGCAATAGCTGCTGCAGCTACGGCTGCAGGGATGGCTGCAGGAGGGGTGCTTGTAGCAGAGGGTCCCAGCGACAAGGAACTGGCCTTCTCACAGATAGCCAAGCTTCCACGACCAGGCTTCCAGACTATCGGAAGTGCAACGTTCCTGCCTGATGGATCGCATGTGCTCTACTTGAAGAGCTCAGAGTACGGCAGCTTGTCCCGTCAGCTCTATGCCACCAATGTTGGCACCGGAGAAACGTTTCCTCTAGCTTGTACACCTCCTGGTGTTGGTGAGGAGAAGGAGCTAAGCTTGGAGGAGAAGCTTCGCAGGGAACGAGCCCGGATCATGAACACCGGCGTGACCTCTTTCAAGGTGGCTGGGAAATCCAAGGGCAGAGTTCTGGTTCCCATGGGAGGTGCCCTGTACGTGCGGGACGGCATTGATCCCCAGGCTGAGTTGAAGCGTTTGTTCGATCCCACAGAGGCCCCGTTGGGACCGGGCCCCATCCTCGACCCCCAAATTTCCGAGGACGGCTCTTTGGTCTGCTTTGTTTGGAAGGACGAGGTCTACTGCGTCCCTGCAGATGGCTCTGCAAAGCCCCGGCAACTCTCTGCCGGCGCGCGCGGTACTGGCAAAACCCATGGCCTTGCTGACTTCCTCGCGCAGGAGGAGTTGGACCGCTACGAAGGCTTCTGGATCTCCCCAGATGGTGGAATGGTGGCGTTTGAAGAGGTCACAGAGGCCCACATTCCACAGTTCCGCATCATGCACTCGGGCTCAGCGTCCGTTGGAGACGACGCACAGGAGGACCATCGATATCCCTTTGCGGGTGATGCGAACCCCAAGGTGAAGCTGTGTGTAGTCGCAGCGGATTCTGGGGACGCGGCTGCAGGAGCACCCCCGCCCGTCACTAGCTTCGATCTCACTGGGCCTTTCGGCGAGGACTTGTACCTCGGCCGGGTGCAGTGGATGCCGGATGGCTCAATCATCGCGCAGGTCTTGAACCGTGAACAAACGGAACTGGCGGTGCTGAAGCTCGACCCGAAGACAGGCTCGGTCGAGACACTCTTCACTGAGAAGACGGATGTCTGGATCAACATCCACAGCATGCTGAAGCCTCTTGGCAAGAAGGGCCGCTTCCTGTGGGCCAGTGAGCGAACGGGCTTTCGGCACCTGTACATCTATGAGCCAGGGGCAGGTGAGCTGAAGCCCGTGACCGGCGGGTCTTGGGAAGTCGAAGACGTTGCTGCGATTGATGAGGCCAAGGAAGCTGTTTACTTCATGGGAACCTCTGAGGGCAACTGGCTCGGCAGGCATCTATTCAAGGCCAGTTTGAAGGAAGGGCCTACACAGCAGATAGTGCAGCTGACTCAAGAGCCAGGTATGCACAGTGTCGTGGTCGACGCGCAGTGCAAGACATTTGTCGACACATCCAGTGCAATGGACCGTCCCGCATCGGCAAAGTTGCGCAACTTGCAAGATGGACGAGAGCTTTGCATCATCGAGGCTTTCGCTGCAATTAGAAAGTATAGTAGCCAACTTTTCTAAGTTTCATTCACGTGGTTTTCATTTTGCGCGCTCCCCTAAAATGTCCTGGTTCAGCTGAGGACAAGAATGAGGACCCTCTGATCGCCAGTCTGAACCTGAAGCCACCTGAGCTGTTCACGCTGCCATCCACAGACGGGAAGGTGACGCTTCAAGCTGCCATGTACAAGCCGGATCCTGCCAAGTATGGTGCCGGGCTCAGTTTGGGGTTCAGGCTTTCAGGCTCTCAGGCTTGGGCCAATTGGAGCCACGGAACACGATCGAACCTTCGACATTCCGATGCACGCAGGTGACGGTCCATATCCAACTGTGGTCTCCTGCTACGGAGGGCCGCATGTGCAGTTCGTCGCCAACAGCTGGGGAATGACGGTGGATCTCAGGGCGCAGGCGCTGCGCAGCAAGGGTTTCTTGGTATTGAAGGTGGACAATCGTGGCAGCAACCGCCGCTTGGATGACACAGTGGAGTGTGTCTTGTGTGTTGAGTGAGCACAGCCTGCCAGTGGCAGCTCGCGAACTTGTGTCAGAACGGCCCCCCCAACACGTCATAGCAAGCATAGAAACAGCAAAAACAAGCACGCAGCAAAGCACGCAGCAAAGCATGCAGCACGATGTCACGCATGTGACGTGTGCTTACACGTTTGAGATTCAGGGCGGGGCCTGTACTTCGAATCGCCTCTGAAGTTTGACATGGGCAACATCGAGGTAGAGGACCAGGCGGGGCAACCTCGCAGATGAGCGGAACAGGGAAAAGGGTACCCTAAGCCCTAAACCCTAAACCCCAGACTCTATGGGCTGAGGTGATTAGTGAGGGTGGAAGGTTCCAGTGACAGAGGGCATGGCAGGCGGCAGTTGTTCGATGGTGCGCAGACAAGAAGTTGGCGGACCCAAAGCGAGTGGCCCACGCCTCGGCCAAAAAAAGGGGGTGAGCCCAGAAGTGAAGAAGGTGAATCCGAGGGCCACAGACTCATGAGGCCATCTATGGCTGGAGCTACGGCGGCTATCTGAGCGCTATGTGCTTGGCCAAGGAGCGCGTCTAGAGCCTGTCATCTCTTCGGTCCGTTGATGTTTCTTTTGCCTACTTCGCCCTTTGCCCCCCTCTGCCAGGCCGGCGATGTGTTCAAGTGTGCCGTATCTGGTGCGCCTGTGACGAGTCGGAAGCTCGGGCTGCGGGCTGTTTACATGCTCAAGGAACTTGGCATGGAAACACACACACGAGAAAACGCACTATGCTGGCAGGCTGGGATGGCTATGATACGTGCTACACGGAAAGGCCCGGATGTGCCATCCAGTTTTCAGCCGTCAGCCTTCAGCTCTCTTTCTGCCAGGTATATGGGTACACCTTCCAGCAATGAGAAAGGTGGCCTCGGCTAATGTTGCCATCGTGACTGATTGCTTGATGGCTCATTTCCATGGAGTTCCATGGTCCACTGCTTCAGGTTACAAGAGCAGCTCCGTCATGGAGTATGCACAGGGCTTACATGTCTCACGACATCCTACTTCGGCATCCGAGTAGAAACGGCTGAAGATGCAATGCAAGCTATGCTTGCTTTCCGTACCGTGTATGCATAAGAGGTGCAAAACATCACCGGGGACCTACTGCTCGTTCACGGCCTAATTGACGAGCGCCTTCCTTGCAATGAACGATTCATGTCAGTCTTGTTGAACATGTCTCGCAAGCTGGCATGCGTTTACTTGCAAAGCATTGAGGAATGTGCATTTTCGTCACACGGCTCGGCTCATCAACTCCTTGATCTCTGCGCAGAAGCCGTACCAGCTGCTGCTGTTCCCAAATGCGACTTGGCGACTACCTAGCGCTAGCTGTGACAAGGGGCTGGGCGCTGGCCCAGGGTGTCGACGAGACTGCTAAGTTTACTGAGTCAGCAGTACACATTATCCAGACAGTACAGCAACACTGGGAAGGCGGAACGTCGAGAAGCAGGGCTGATGTAGTTGGAGCTGAATGTGTTTTGGTACTTTGCGTCTCAGTTTCGTAGTTCCAGCCGTGGCAGACATGCCGTTTCAGAACGACAAGGCTAATGGCATAGCTCAGAGTTAGTAATACCCCGAAAGGCAATGGCACCTTGTGGTTTCTGAGAACTTGAGATTTTTGTTCGGTCAACTTTTGAGACTCCAAGGAGAGACATTCCCCACGGAGCCAAAAGGACGGCAAGATTGGGTTTAGGGTTTAGGGTGTAGGGTTTAGGGTTTAGGGTTTAGGGTGCAGGGTTTAGGGTTTCGGGTACGGTCAGTTGTCCGAGTTTACTTCTGTCAGCTGAGTCAGAGAGTTGTCCAGGACAGGGAATACATGGAGGAGCGAATTTTCGCATTCATTCAGAGACTTGGCTTCGGCATTATGGCATGTGAAGAATAGCCCAGAGCAGACCAGATTCGCATTGTTTAGGGTTTTTAGGGTTCTTAGGGTGTTTAGGGTTCAGGGTTTTAAGGGTATTTAGGCTGTTGAGGGTTGCTTCCATGACTGTGACATGGATGTTTGGAACCTCCTTGTTCTTGTAGAGCTCGAAGCTGCAAGGAAGTCGCTGTCCTGAAGCGCGGAGTACGTTTGAAGAGCGCCCATTGCTGCAGCGATATGATAAGTCGACTTTGGGACCAGTGCAGCATGAATGCAGATTGCTTTTATGTCAGCATAGAGCTACAAAAAGAAACTGACCTCCAACAGGTTAAGGTGAGAGTGAAGACATAAGACTTAAGAGTGCGCAGTGCAATGTGCAGCACGAGCCGAAGTGCTTCCGAGTGGCGGAAGGGAGTGCTTCAAGCTTCCTGAGCTGGCTCTTCTCCGCCATATTCCGCCATGTTCAGGTGTATTGAGGAGAGCATCCTAGCACTCCTGGCACAACCGTTTCTCGCATCATGGTGCCCTTTTCAGTGGGCCTTTTTCCAAACGTAGGTTTCCGGCTGCAGGCGTACAAGCCTCAAGGCTTTGCAAGAAGTCTCCAAGGGTCATGTCCAAGACCCCACGCTGCCAAGTTAGGGACAGATGGTTTCTGCCTGGCACCCCTTTGGCAAAACGTCGGAAGACCTCCTTGCAACTGCCAAGAGTAGCTTCTACATGCTTTGACGAAGGGGATGCGCAAGGCATATGTAAGAGGACCAAACACAAGCCGACGCAGGCAATATGGCAAAAAAGGAATCATGGTTCTGCCTTGCACATGGCCTGTGGATCCCTGCACAACCCACGTTCTTGCTGTCCTCACTGCTGTCCGTCATCCGCGCAGGATCGCGGTCAGTCCTCGGCCCAAGGTTTTTTGCGCATTAGCTACCCCGATCCCGTTTTCCGTGAAAGCTTCGTCATGGTCATTGAGTCATCAGAGTGTGCTTTAGGTGGGTGGTCACGGCACCGGAGCTGCTTGGCGATTCCAGTGCAGTGCTGGCAAGAATCGCGCCCCACACTTAGTCGCAATGCCTCATGATGTCTTGGGAAGTCAGCTCAGCTTGACATCACTCTTTCACAGTTGGCCTTCTCAAGTATCAACCTGGAGTTCTAGCGATCTTGGGCGCCGGAGCCCAAACATCATCACCATCAGGTCCCGCGCGTGGTGGCCTTGGGAGGCCTGGGAATTCGTTCGCAGGAAAATTAAAGGAATAGGGCATGCTCGCCGCTGAACTAGTAGTTCGTTTCTGTTGGCAGGTGTGTAGCACTGGAATTGTGCAGACACCTGACTCAACAGCACGTATTTGTACTGTAGGCCATACCCAAAGCCCGAAATCCAAATGAGCAGGCATCCCCCAAAGTCACTGCAGCCACGATTCCTTCTGTCTCATAGGCGCATTTGGGCAGCAACACGTCGGCGGCATCTTTAATGTCCGCGACAGGGGACGCACACCTCTCAGATGTCTTGACTCTTGACATGGCTCGCCGGCTTGCAGTGTAAAGAACAGGCGCTTTATGTCTTTGGCAGGCGGTTTGGTGTCATGCTGAGGGCCATATTGCCAGCACGCAATGCGGTACCTCCAACGCATGGATAAGCTGAAAAACTCCTGATTCTCGATACTCTGATGCTTATTATCCATGATCAACTATGTCTATGTATGATGCATACACATACACAGGTACATTGACACATATTCATGTCATACCAGTTCGCTGGCGAAGCATCGTAACGAAGTCCTGTTAGAAGTGGAGCTGGTTACCATGATCAGTGCCTTGTTTTCTCATGCCTTTCGTCGAGCTCAGGGCAAACCATGGCCCTTCAGTGCCTCTTCTTCCACGCTGTGAGAAAACCATGTGCCGACTGAGACGGTGCCCCCCTGGCATGGTGGCGCCGCTCTGCTCCGTGGAGCCCGGGTCAACTGGGAGGCATCCAGAAGTAAGTCTTCATAGTCCTCGAAGGTCGTATTTTCATACATGCGCGACCTTGGGGGCGTGAGTTTGGAGATAATTTGCCGGAGATAATTTGCCGCACCAGCTTTGTGCTCGAGCTGCTTGAGCCAGGTGGCCACCGCGGCGCACGAGTTTCGAGAGGCTTCGCCCGAACTTTGCACCTTGAAGCATTCTCCCAGAGTCGGTGAGAGTCTGTTAGAGCCCATGGCAACATGCCGTTTTGGACAGAATTTTGCCGTTGCCTATGCTGGGGACCTGAATCTGCTTCAGGCTCTTCAGGCTTTAGGCCTTCGATAGACTCTCGAACCACTGGCAGGCCAGGAACATGATCGTGGAGATGGACTGTCCGTATCAGGCACGAAAACCTTCCCGCTTTGAGCGTCCTGAGTCCCCTAAATCCCACCCTAGACGGTTCCAAAACCAGAGCCTGCCAAACAAGATGAAGCGGAACAAAGCTTGGAGGCCCAGATCTGGGCACACCGCAACGCAGAACATGCCTTCGTGGGCGTCTACCAACGCCGTGGGCTGCTGGCCTCGCGCCCGTGCGCCCTCCACGACATAAGAATCTCAGGCATCTTTTTGATGCGGACCTCAGCTTACCTGGGCTGTTAGCTGTTACGAATGCAACTGCCTCGCCAAGAATGTGGAGATCCCTTGCACAGGATTAAGAATTAGGTACAGCGCGGCTTTTTCAATCACCATCCTACAGCTTCTCCCTTCAGAGAGGTACTTCATTCAAAGCGAAGCCTCCGCCAAGGCCACATCTTGGGGCAGAGCGGCACAAGAGTGTTGTACGAAGTCCACTTCGCACCCTAAGTCTTGCACTCCCAGAATTTCCTGTAGCTTCAGGAGGCTCACGAGAAGACGCAGACACATCGCATAACGGATGAGGAGGTGCCTCACACATCTTACATTGATGCGAAGAAGATAACTACAGCCCCGAATCCAAGCCCGAGCTTCGAATGCCTCACAGGATCTGTACAAGCCTGAGATCGAGGATGAGATAACTCGCTACGTTCTCTGGTACGGCGAGGCACAGGCTTCAGTAGCGCCTCCATGGCGGCATCCCTTTTGCAGCCTGCTTTGGGGCCCAGGACACCGAACAGTGGCTCATCACCGAGGACCTGCGCGCCACTGTGCTGCCTTACAAAAGGGCAGAAGCCTAAATAGCCCCTTTTCCATGCTTGGAGGAGTCTCGCCTGTTTGATGAGCAAGTGGTGGATGCCCGCTGCAAGGATAGTGCCTGGATGCCATGGCAGGCAGGGAAGCTGCCGCACTTGCATTCGGCATTAGCGGAACCCCCGATCCACTCCCGGAAGGTGTCAACGACCTGGCAAGTATCAGACGGAGATAGTGGGTTTGTGGAAGACATCTACATAAGGCCCAAGCTGGATTGAAGTGTTAAGCACAGTGTTGTCGTTGGCGGCAGGGTGGAGGACATGGTGTCCGGTCTGAAGACATGAAGAGCACGGAATCACATCGCTGTGTCACCCGTTCGAGTTTCACCTCAAGCGTTGGGTCGTCCAAAGAAGGCATGCCTTGTGTGCTTGAGGAAAAGGAGCACGTGGGTTGTGAAGGAGGAGATGGCCGCAGAGCGTGGTTGGTGGGGAAAGTGCTTGTCACCTGTGACTGCACGGAACCGGCTTCAGGAGGACGAGATGAAACTGCGAGTTGAAGGCCACACTTCTCAGCGCCATAGTGCCATGTGAAATATCCCGTAATGCTCTCGGCGGCCATTCTCGCAGAGACCCAACACACTGGACTTTTTCGGGCCTTCACCCCAACATCTGACATTTTACCTCTCGCATCCCTCGGAGCAGCGTGCTACAATGGCTGGAGCAGTAGGTCAGGGCCCCCGCCTGTCCCAAACTCAGTTTCCGGTGAGTGAAGTGACGCTGAAGTGATCTGAAGTGTGAGTTGAAGAGTGCTTGCCTTGAGGCAAAATTGGCGGTGACCACCTCCGGGTGGCCACAGGCACATAGTTGACTGGAAACATCGACATTCCGCGTGGCTGGCCGTTGTGTTTGTAGGCTTCTATGTTGTAGGTCTTTCCAGGTCTTGTAGGTTTATAAGGCTTTGGGCTCAGAGTTATGTCGCCATGAATTGAAGAGCCAGGCAGGCTTGGCCCTCCAGAAGTGTTGGGACATGGAGGCGCCGAGGGATTTGGGGCTGAGAATGGAGACTGGAGGGTGTAGGGTTCAGGGTTAAACTTAGACGGGTTCAACGGGTTTGCCCGGGGCGCTTATAAAAGGTTCCAGGGCCCAGGGGTTTGGGTTGATTCTCGTAACCGGTGCAGCCAGCGTGCGACTGTTTAAGATGTAGGGTTCAGGATATTAGGGGCTTTCTATTTCATGTTTTGGGGTGCCAGAACAAGGGGCAAAGAAGTTGGTTGGGCCTTGCTGAGCCGCACGAATTCGCCAACGACTTCTCGATGAAAACAGCTTAGACAGCGCTAGGCCACGGGCTGCCAATTGGGCTGAGAACCGAATCCCTTGAGTGTTTTCGGTTTACTAGGATGCCAAGTAGTGCCCTGACATACATATATATATATATGTGTGTGTATATCTATCTATCTATCTGTCTATCTATCTATCTATCTATCTATATGTTTTTATTTGTTTATGTTTTCATTTATGACTGTTATTGTTATTATTTATGGTATTTGGGGGGAGAGGGGGGGTTTCCCATAGCCTCCTTAGGAATGACCAGCGTTTGGGGATGCACATGTGGTTCTAAGGGCAGTATAGACTGTAGCAGCTTAGACAGGCATTGCTGGGCCCTTCATCCACCAGGCAGCACAACCACACTGTGGTTCATGAGCAAACGTCAACTGAGTGGCTCCGCGAGGAGAGAAAAGCGGATTTCGCTAAGTGGCGTGCAGGCGTTTGCAACAGAACACACCATCGGGTGCAGGTATTTCCAACCCAGATCGGGGTACCTGGAATTCTAGAGGCCCCGAGCCTTACGTATAGCCTTATATTCCCATAAAAGGCTACGGGCTCGACTCTTATTTTCGTTCTGCGGCCCTTCTATCGGATGTCCCACTTCCTTTTCTGGTCAAATTGGTTGCTTGGGGGAGCTTTGTGGGGGGAGCCGGAAAATTCCGGAATTTTCAGGATTATTCTCGAAAAATCTTAGGAATCTGGGAATTTTCGGGATCCCGCGGGTTTAGGATGGTTTACGGTATAGAGTTTTGGGGTTGAATAGAAATTGTATAGGATTTGTTTTGTCGTGTCTTGGGGGGTTTTGTTTTTCATTTTTGTTGTCATGTTGCACTGTCTTTAGTATGGCTCCCCCCCCCCCCCAAACAAATTTGGACCCTCTATAAACGTACGCGCGGCGGTGGGGACCGCCCTCAGGGCCTCAAGCCTTACTACGGAAGCCCTTAACCCGAAATATAAACCCTTAAAAAAAACTCATCCGAAAAAAATTTGGCAAAAAGAGGGCCTCGAGCTTTACTGTATAAACTTTCAAACCAAAAAACAAACCCTTGAGAAAAAAAACCCTGGGAAAAAGACTTATGATAATAATGGATACTGTGGAGGTCACTGGAGCTTCCCTACCTTTTCGATCAATTTTGCTGCCCCTCATTTTGGTTTCAGATTCTCCAGGTTTTGGTGTAAGGCCTGAAGGCAGAAGAGGAGAAAGAAGGGTGTAGAGTCAACAAGAACACTTGAAGATGCAACATGTTTTTTTAAAATGGCTCGGTGGAAACTGCAGCTTGGAAAAGTTCAATGCTTTGAAACAAGTGTTTTTGAAAGCCTCTGACAGTGCCGTTTGGACAGAAATCAACTGCAGG
>CAJNDS010002357.1:0-107500 GCA_905221605.1 Symbiodinium natans
CCAAAGTACCATTCGACTTCAAGCATGCAAATTTTTCGGGGGCGGATTCCGTACTTGTAAGGTGAGCTTCATCTTGAGTAGCACCTTAAGGTCCATTCAAAACGTACGAAGAAGTGCTTTAATATCTTGACTCCTTCCAATGTTATCTACATGCCAAGCAAGTGACGTAGCAATGACATGCAATAATGAAAATATCAGAGCATCGCACCATCTTTTAGTTAGCAGAACCCTTACCCATTTTCCACCAGTCAATCCATTAGACGATTATTCCTATGCTCCCCCCTACACCTCTCCAACCATATCACTAGTACTACCCCATTACCAATAATGCCAATACAAGTATAGGAATAACCGATTACCTCATCCATATAAGAGGATTATTCCTATACTCCCTACTACAATCCCCCAAATATCACCACTACTTCCCCATTACCAAGACCAATATAAGAATAACCAATTACCCCATCCATATTCCCTAAGGTGGTATTATTACCCAAAATGGGCAAAGGTTCTCTTTTAGATTTTATTAGGTTTAGTTTCAAAGGTTGTAGCCATAATATACTCAGAATGCAATTCCTCTTATACAGTACATTTATATTATACTTATGAATTCACTATCCGATATAGTTTAGAGAACGAATTATTTTCGTTGGTTTGCACTAATTGATTACTATTGATATCCTCTACCTCATCGTTCATAAGAATTTCAATTATGACCTTATTATCCTGCTTATTGAATATCAGAAAATAATTCTCAAGAAATTCATCATTAAGCAATAATTGTCGTATATGGTTAAATACATGATCAATTTCTGACGGCTTACCATCTTACTTTTTATATTTCTGACTAAACTCTTCTTTCCTCTTCTCTCTGCATTGAATACAGTTTGCAAATAATTTGTTATTCTTGCTGTATCCGAATTCTTCAACTGTCTTTTTAATGTGACACCTTGAGCATTTAAGTTTTGAACCTGCTTCCGGAAAAAAAAAGCAAATTCTGTACACTCCCAACTCAACATGCGAAAGCCTGCTTCCCAAATCTACTAACTTTGGCGCAAGCTCGCTAAGCAAAAAAAACTCATTAACACGAGCGAGCAGCTTTTGGCCCCCACCAAGTTGAGGAGCAGCACAGCAGCATCAAATTCCCCTGGTAATGGGGTAGTAGTGGTGATATTTGGGGGAAGTGTTAGGGAGTATAGGAATATTCCTCTTATATGGATGAGGTAATCGGATATTCCTATACTGGGATTGGCATTATTGGTAATGGGGTAGTAGTAGTGATATGGTTGGTGAGGTGTAGGGGGGAGCATAGGAATAATCGTCTAATGGGTTGACTGGTGGTATTATCACCCAAAATGGGCAAGGGTTCTGCTAACTCTTTTCGTTCATCGCTGAACGGTTCTCCGCTGAAGGGTTGGCTGCCAAGTCGCTGTTTCCAACCTGGGTGATGCAGATCAGGAGCAAGGCTTTATGACGCTCTCATCTCACTCAGCACTTAATGCACTTAAGATTCATGTGGGGCTGGGGGCGCTAGATGCCACAAGGCTGTGAAACTTGGTGGCAAGTGTTCACGGGCCGAGAACTACAAAAAGTGAAGGCGACAACTCGGACAACAGTGGAAGGCAGCGTATTGCAGCAGAATGATTGGACAAAGCTGGTGGTCCTTATCCTAGGCTTGCTCGTTTCTGTAAGGAGCAAGGCAACTATGGTAGGTTCTTGTTGCGCGGACAATCTTCACGTGGATGCTATCAGCGATGCTGCGACGCGAGCCAACTGCGTACTTCCCTTGACAACCACCAGACTATGAAGAGCAGAAGTCCTAAACCCTAAACCCTAAACCTTAAACCCTCTTACTTTGCTACACGCTCCAAGAGATCTGGAAGCATTGCCATTCCAGTCAGCCGCTGACCGCTGGCTCTCAAAGCCCCGTATTTCAAGACAATCATTGTTGCCAGATCTCCGTCCATACTTCTTCATTGCTCGCTCAGATATTCTGTATCCAGTACCAGTGCGACTCGAAACCAACAAAGCCATCGAACGACTCTGCAGATGTGTGTGTGTGTGTGTGCTTGGTGTTCTGGCGTTTGCTCACAAGTGCGTGTAGTCTTTTTCTGCCACTATCAATAAAAAGAATGTGTGTTCCGTGTTATGTTTGCATTAGAGCTTCATCCACACCATCCTGTCCCTACCTTTTTAACCACTTCACCTGGTCCGAAACTTTTCGATCTGGTGTCCTGCAGCGTCTTTAACCACCTGAAGCCTTTCATCATGTTTTGCGGATATAGTTGAAAGCAACGCCCTGGCACAATCACAGGAATGTAAAAACACTGCGACTGCAGTGTTTCTTGTGATCTGGACCTTACGCTCACCTTGACACGTGGCCAAGCGACTCTGCTGCTGGCTCCCGTGGATAGATCGAGCTCCGAACTTTTGAAATGACACGAAGCAAGCAACCGTGTCTGCATGCTCTTTCCCAGCATTGCATGCTTGGAAACATATCTGAGCCCCGCTTCACAAAGGTTCCCCGCATGAAAAACCTCAGTGCCTTCTTTTGCGAACTCGGCAAGAAATTCGATCTTCTCGGGCAAACAACAAATCCTGTCATACAGAAGAACTCTACCAAAGTAGAAAACAACGTCTGCAAAGAACGTCTGCAAAGATTTCTCTGAGCCACTGTAGTTCCTTGGAATCAATTGGACTGGCATCCTCTATGTCCTGTGCGGCAGGGAGGGGTCGGCTCGCAACCTCCGAGCTGTCCGTGCTCCTGGGCTCATCTGCTGGCTTGAAGCACAGACTCTGCAGTCTCAACGAGAATCTGAGTTTTTTCGATAACCCTATAAAACCCATAAACCCTACAAACCCAAGAAACCGTATAGCCTATAAACCCTATAAACCCTATAAACCCTATAAACCCTATAAACCCTATAAACCCTATAAACCCTATAAACCCTATAAACCCTATAAACCCTATAAACCCAAAAGGTCTTTGGATTTGTCAGGATTCCTGGCCAGCGAAGGTCGCCAGGCAGACACGGCCGGCCCGGGTCCTCCTTCGGTGCCAAGGCAATGTATGACTATGGGGGCTATGGGGGTTTAGGGCTAAGGCTTAGGGTTTAGGATCTTTTTTAGGGTTGAGGCTACACGAACTCAAACGAAAGGTCGGGGCTTGGAGGAAGTGAAGGAGTAGTTCGACTTGTGGAGTGGAGCCTGGCAGTTTGCACAGGGCAGAGCTGTCCTCTGTGCGTTGTCCTCGATGTTGGCTGTGGTGTGCTCGCGCCCTCGGCTGGCAGCCTCTCCTTCAAGCTTAGGCTCTTATCCAATAATAATAGAAAAAATAATAATAACAATAATAATAATCAGACTCTGCCTCTGTGTGGACTCGTCGACAGGCCCTAAAAGAGAGAGTCGGATGACTTGTGCAACGCTGCGCAAGAGCCCAGTTGAAACGCGTGCAGTAAACGCTGCAGCCTTTGAAATTGCTCTCCTCGTCAGCATCGTGGCCTTGGCATGTGTGTGACAAGTGGCCTTTGCATCTCTTGTGGGGGGCTGCGATTGAAGGAAAAGACAACTTGAAGCCCAGCCTCTGCCACCCAGCTCGACCGTGGCTGTCTCGCACGTCGGTGGCAGAGCTGGCTCAACCTCCTAGCAAGTGGCACAAGGCTACTGGAGGTTCGCGGGCAATTTACATCTCAGATCAAGCGCAATATGCCGGCCATAGGCGTGCCAGATTCTTGCGACTGCTGCTTCAACGACATGCAATGATGCAGGTGCCGGATAAGACCAAATCTAAATCAAATTGAAGGCAGCTGCCTGAATGAGCCGAATATGAAAAGCCCGCAGTCAAGCTGCCATTGCATTTGCAAGTGGCAGTGGTCACCCTTTCAACTCAAGCTCTGAGGACTGAAGGCTCCTTCAAAGGATTTTCATGCAAACGCTGCTACCAAGCTTGAGAGGTGGCACGTGACTGCAGGACCTAATTCAGCTCGAGGCAATGCAAAACATGCCTTTGGCACATTGCTTTGCACATGATGGAAACACCGGCATCAGATTTAAATCAGGCGCCTACTCAAAAATGGAGCTACCAAGAAACTCACAGGCAATGCTTGTGGGAAGCAGCTCGTATTCCGAGACTGGCCAGGCTTCGGCCCAGCTAAGATAATTTGCCAATTCACGTTTTCGCCACTGCACCACGGGGTCATCACTGGTCGCATTCTCCTGTCGCTTTTGCAAGCTCTGCTTGCTCCGGGTTTGGCTCAGGGTTTGGGTTCCAGTCGCCATATTTGAGGTGTACCCCCCCTCCCCGACAATGACAGATCCAGAGCCATATCCTCCTGATATGAGGGTGTGGTGAGCATGATTGGAGACGTGATAACCGCCGCCATCTGGCAATTAAAGCAAGATCCCAGAGCTCCCTTGAAGGAAACAACAAAAACAACCTGCACATCCCTGTAATGCAGCCAAGGGACAACATCTGCCCCAATCACCGCCTTCAACGCTGACAGCCTCAGTGGCAAGCCGCCCATGTAGGGCAACTGCTTGACCCGGGGAGGAACACCTCATGGGAAGAACCAAAGCTCAAGTCGATAAATGCCTTACGTACACCTGTGCCATCGGTGCAACATCCAGCAGACTTCTGCAGGCATTTGCTGCCCCAGCCGCTCATAATGCAGCGTTGAATCAAAAATGACGTCGGCTTTCCCAGCATATGGGAAAATGTTGAGCTGCTCTCCCGCAGAAACCTTGGTGACCAATGTTTCCTGGTGCACCTTTTTGGGCAGCACAAAGTACTTGTGTGCTTGCGATGCAGTTGAGGATGCGGGTTCATGATTAATCTTTGCAGGTGACGGCCACAGAAAAGGCCAGAGCAAACATGTCTGAAGTCATGTCTCGACCTACTTTGGACATGACGTCGCGCTTGAGAATCTGAGACAGTTTAAGCCCACATTGTCAGCTGAAGACGGCCTCTGCAGCTCAATGCTTGCTGAAAGAACAAGGCCATGCCCTTGTCCCATCCCCCAAGCCCTTCATTCAGAGAGGACTACGACATCCGCAATCCGCAAAGGCAAGCCAAAACCCCGCCAACCATCGCAAAGCAGCCGAAGTGAACCTTACAGGGCTGAGTCAGGCTGCGGCAGGGAGGAGCTACTAGAAAGTTCTTTCCTAGACATGATGCTTAAGACAGAAGTGTATAGAAGTGTCTCATCTCTGAGCCTGGGATCTTCCAGAATGGGGGGGGGGGCAAAGTGGGATTGAATTTCGGACCAGCTGCGAAGCCTCCAAGCTCGACCCAGCCTCTAGAAAATCATGTCAAAGTTCGAGCCAGCCCCTAACAGCTCCGTAGGCAAGTTTAAAGCTGTCCCTGCACAACTCTAAGCTGCTATCTTGGCCTATACGGTGCCTTCTCTCGATCGTTGCTCGCATTTGGGAGCACAAATAGCGTGTCCTGCCGAAACTGTCGTCTTCAGATGTCATTGTTCACCATATGCAGAGCTTGTCATCTGGCGCTCTACCCATACAATAGGATGTCCCACGATGCTAAAACTTACGGACAGATAGAGGGTTCTGTATCGTGTGTCAGACATCAGAGGGTATACTACGAATGCCAAGCTAAGGGATTCCTTAACCTCGAAACATCCTGACCCCGAAGTTGCCCAGACACTTGTGCATCACGCGCGCCGCGTCCACGCCGCGGCTACGCACATCACGGCCAATCCGGCGCAGGAGGCGGAACTTCCGCTCCTCCGATCTATCACAGAAGCCGAGTTTTGTAGAATGGGCGAGAACTCTTTTTCCAATCTATGAATGAGCCGCCTATCGCTGTTTGCAGTTTTCCTTCAGCCTTCTTGACAACAGTCCGATGCAGAGCCTTGTTCATGTAGCTGGAGCGCCTTTGTGCTATCGCCTTCCGAATTTGTCAACGGACCTGGAATCCCCTTTCGGCGCTTTACGGCGAGACTCTGGCACCAGGCAGAGATTTCCGAGGCGCGACCCGGACCAAGGCCCGATAAGCACCTTTGAAGCAAGCAAAGCACAAAACAGAGCAGGCAGGTATCGCCGCTGTTGCACATTTTTTGGGCGGACTCCCTGCAGTGCGGGTACATGTCTATGTGCTGCAGCCTTGGACCCGCAGCCCGAAAAAGCCGAACATCCTTCCACCCCTGCTCATTCCTTCGAACCCTCCAGAAGAAGCGGGAAAAAGCACACGAAGCTCCTCGAGTTCTATGCCAAGCCACCTTGAACAAGGACACGTCCTCGAAGGCAGCGAGGAACTTCGGATGGAGTCCGAAGATTCCTTCGATGATGAGGACGGCGCTCTCTGGCAGCTTGAGGATGTTGCCCGTCTTCTCCTGCAGGCAGCTTCCAAGCTTTCTGGGAACCATCTCCCCATCTCTGGCCTTTAGGCTTCTTTAGGGTCTAAGTTCCAAGTGGGGACAAAACAGTTGACCCTCTCTTGAAACTTCCATCCCTAACACGATTATGCAGCCAAGGGCAGGAGAGGATTCATGGGGAGAGCCCCTTAATCGAAAATCACGATCTGGAAATAAATGCAGCCCAACCCCCAGATCCCTGCCTAGAAAACCCTTCATCCCACCGCCTCAGAAACCTTCGGGCAGCTGTTTCAGAGTCGCCGGGGATAGAGGGTGTGTGGGTCAGTTCAAAAGGCCCTCATTGGGCATTTCTCATTCTTCGATAGTTTACATGTTCAGTGTCATGGTAAAGAAGTCAAATCGTTCTACAATCCACCCCTCCTCGTTTCTCGTTTTTCATTTCTGACCTTCGTTATTCGCATTTTCAATGTTTCGGGGAGAGAAGTGAAATTGTTCTATATTACACCACCCCTCGGTTCTTGTTCGCTACTTCACATGCTCAGTGTCATGGTTGTTTTCTTTGCTGAGGGTAGCGGAGGGGGCTCGATGCTGCTTTCGGGGCGTTTCTGGAAACTAGCGAACTAAACTAAAAAGCTCCCCCTCCCATCCCTCCCCAAACCGCCCCCATCAATCTTCGTCGAGCCAGTGCCTTGTGCGTACGCCCCTGCTTGCCACAGCGTGCTACACCTGCCGAAGTCTTTAGCCACAGAGCATGAGGGGACCACGCAACGCGATCCTGGATGGTGCCCGTCTTGAAGCAAAACTTGGGGAGCTCCACCGGCTTTCCAGCCGTGAGGGCCTCGAGGTCCTTCGAATCTGAGATCTGTTGCGGATGGTGCGGGTGTTGGGCTGGGGGGGGGCTCCTGGAGCTAAAATGAACCAAATACGAATTCTCAGCTCCTGCTTGATCTTGTCGATGCGGAGGGAGTCAGGATCCTTTCAGGGGGATCTGCCCAGCAAGGCAGCTGCACTGCAAATCGGGCGCCCTTCTGCACGACCAACTGGAATTCCTTCACGTTAGCGGATTGATGTGGTCCCTGGCGGTTTGGTGCTCTGTGCCGTGGGGTGTCAACCCATTGGCGATCTCATCCAAGTAAGCTTGGCATGGTACTAGTTGGTGAGTGCGCACGCAATTGCAGCCGTGTTCTTATGAACCATAATCCCTACCACCCTAAACCCTAAACCCTAAACCCTAAACCCTAAACCCTAAACCCTAAACCCTAAACCCTAAACCCTAAACCCTAAACCCTAACGTTAGGGGTATTAGGGGGGGATTCACTATTCGGGTCGGGGGATGAACAGCCGGACCTCGAAGTTGAGCTCGCCCTTGGCGTCGCGAGGATGGGTGGGGTCGGCGCGCGCCTTGAAGTACCTTGGACTCTACTTGGTTTAGGGTTTAGGGTTCAGACACATTTGAATTTCGACTCATTCTTAACTAGTAAAATTCGAATATTTTCTGCTAATTAGATTATAATTAAACTCCAGGCTTTTAGGTTGTTTTTGGCCGTCCGCCTAGCTGACCTCCTCTGGGACCACTCCGCAGGGAACAGTCGCGTCTGACACTGTTGCAACAAGGCCCCGGTCGTCCCGGCCTACACTCATGTCAACTCAACAAAAACATACGGTGTCCAGACTTTTTACGGTTTAGGGTTGAGGGAGGCTCCTCCAGACTTGACTTTGGGACAAAACCCGACAAAACTTGGACTGCCATGCCCTCACAGACGTCTCGCGATGCTTGCCGTGAAAAGCATCCAAGTGCGGAGTTTAGAAGTCTGCGTTTCCAAGCTCGAGACGCATCGTCAAAAAGGAATCGTTTGTAGTGTGCAGTTGGGTCCGCCTCCCTAAGATTTGGCCCGAGCGCATGTCACATTCCAGCGGCCGCGCGTCGCAGCCTCGTGACTGCAGGTGCAGCGCCAGCCGAGCACTGAAGGTTGTCTTCCTGGGCTCCAGCGATCCTACTGACTCTTCACTCCGTATTCCTGTCAGCAACGCAATGTGGATGCAGCGCACGGTGCTTCTTTTAAAGGGGCCTAATTAGTTAGCTTGAAGAAACACCTCCCAACACCCCCATCACGCTCCACTACCTCCTACCATGCCATGTACCAATCTTGACGAAGTTATGCCACATGAACTTATTCAACATCACAGCTGCCTATTCCCGCCGCCGCCCCTCCCCCCCACCCCAGTTTAGTAACTTCGCAACAAATTTATTCTAGCTAGAGTTTGTTCTGCAGACACATGCCCCCACACCACTTCATGAGATAGATTTCAAATTCAAGTGGACTTAAAGCTTCTGTTAACATATTCAAGCAAAAAGACCCGAAACCATGCATGACCAAACAAGACGACCGTCGCCAAGAGCAAACCAAACACAGCAAACACCAACATACACAAACAAAGATATATGCACACACACCACAACCAACCAAAGAAAACCCTTGAATCAAAAAACACAGATGACGCCGAAAGAGGACAACTTCAGGTCCAAATGTAGAGATTTGAGATGTGCTACAACCGTCCAGCAATGGTCACTCGACGTAAGGAATAATGGCAGTATTTTGGGAACTTCACTCTGTCATGTAGTTAAATGTCCTGGCATATCAGGTGAACATGCTGAGCTTTATCCTAAGTGCCTCTTGCACAGACTTTTACAAAAATCACCATTGTTCCCAATTAAAGCTCCAGCATCCCGCTCGATGAGGGCCCTGCCACTACCACCACGCATGACTTTTCCTTCCCAAGGCTCACAGATCGCGCGAATTGTTCAGGGGCTCGTGCTGAAGGAAATTCAAATAAGCTTGGAGATGCATGCATGGCTATTGGGGTTGGTTGGGTTTGCTGCTTGGTCTGTGTTGCTCAAACCAGATGACGTGGTTCCTGCTCTTTGTTGCTTCTTGCAATTTCCCATCCAAGTGAAAAGGTGCCGACTGAGCCCAACTTTACTTCTGCTCTGCTCCTGCTATCCTGAACTTGGTTGATGTCTCCGGGAGTGAACCCTCCTCAGCCCTCCGTCTGCTGGGCGCGATGTGACTTGGGAACTCCCACCCGCGCACGCAAGACGAAGCATTCGCAAATGTGGTTACTTTCGGGACGCTTCCGCCCACACGGTGCATCTTCTCTGACACAAGCAGCGCCCGTGGTGGCCAACGAGGCCCAACTTTCTTTTCAAACTGCGCCATTGTGCACGAGATTGCTGCACCACTGCACCTCGAGCTCTTCATCCCCACGTCCCTTCTCACACTAAACTTCCATGAACTTGCAGAGCCCCACCCGCCACGGACGTTTTTGTACATTTAATGTATACTATTCTATGTTTTTCAGACAATATAGCAGAATAGAAGATGATATTACATTACATGTATACGTACACACGCGCGTGCGCACACACGCAGGATGAAGGGTCACAGCTACCTGCAAGTCGAAGCCGGAAGGCGAGGCAGCCGGACGTGACCGGACCGAAGGTGCACCCGGACCGAAGGCATCGGACTGTTGGCACGGCAAGCATTCTGAGCGGAGGCATTCTGAGCGGAATACGCGGTAGGCACACACGATACATGCTTGCCTTGGCCGCGCTAGCGATGCGCTCGCTGAGATCGGCTAGGAAATTGTTCTGCATAGTCTCGGCCTGATGGGTGAGGGTTCTGGCTTACAGCAAGCTTAGGCTGGTTCGGGACTTGGCTTCCTCGATGCCTTTCGAAGAGCTTGGGATCTTGGGACCACAGGTGCACATCAGGGTTGGAGTCTGAGAGTCTCAAGGCTAGGCATTCTTGCAAACATGACTAAGGTTGATGTCAAAGGTTGCCTCTTAGGGGCTTCATAGGCTGGTTCAGTCTCTTTAAAACCAAGGTGTTGATGTAGTCTGACACCAAACAAACAACCCCACCCTGATGAGGAGAAAACCTAAACTTGAGCGACAAGGCCACGTCCCTCCCGCATGCCTGCAAGGCCACGTGAGTCTGCTCCTTGGCCTTCGCAGCCTCATTGCACTCCTGGCAGCCAGTTTGGCATGCTTAGTCTTCGCAGCTTGCTTTAGCAACTTTAGCAGCTGGCTTTGGCAGGCCCTGTCGGCTTCCCATGGCTTCCTTGACCCCGATGCTCAGTGGGAGAGGGTCGCCAAGCTTGCCGAACGCACCAGGCACCAGTGCGGAGAGATCGACCTGACGAGCAAAATCCGTCAAGGTCGGGGGTGAAGTGCAATGTGGCCGACAGCAGGTTCTTACGAGGATCGAGCGCTTTCAGGAGCCAGAACTGAAGGTTGTGGCAGTAGCAACTTTCAGGCATAAGACTCGGGGGGGGGGGGGTCCCACTGCGGAGTCGATACAGCTCAGCCTCATGTGCGAACAAAGCTTCGTTGTAGGGTGTCTGCTTTTGAAGCGGGACTCTGCTGCTACACCACAGCAAGCGCCCTGTAATTACAATGCCCACGAATGCCAGGGCCGGCCTTGGGACCGAGGAGCTTGAAATAACCAGCCTCTCGGGGGATCAGGCTTTTGGACTTCTGCACCCTTCTTCTTCCACAACCGGGGGCGCAGGTCTTCAAAGGCATCACACATTGAGAATGTGCCCATGAACCTCGACAACAGCAGGCGTCCCCTCTGTGACGCAGCAGAGGGCAGGGAAAGCACGTGTTACGATGCTCGGCGTGTGGGTCAACAAGTTTATTGACGTCCTGTTCAATTTTGCGATCTTTTGCGCCTCCTGCCTGGCTGCGGCAGTGTGTTATGCTGGAAGGAGGGCATGGGAGGTGCGTGAGAGACACTGAAGCTGCACAGGCTGCACAGGTAGGCTAGTAGGTCTTGTATAGTTCTTTTGGCGCCTTCTCCGTGGCCTGGATCTCCCAAGGCACCCCGGCCAGAGAGCTGGGCAGCGCACAGGGTGCTACAGCCGGCGTGCGAAAGACCTGAAAAGATGCGATTCTGGGGGAGTAACACGGGATACATGAGGTAGGGTTTAGATTGCTGGTCTCCTTAAAGGGACACGCAATACACGCGTACACCAACATTCATAAGGAACCTTATATAAACTGCCCAATAACAGTGATATAAAACCTGTTTCACAGGCTTGCGGGGGGTGAAGGCTTCTCTGAGGGGCCGGTAGCTGCTGGTAGCTTATATTAGAGGCCAACAACTTTGGTGAGCCCCGCCCTGGAAAGAAGGCCAGCATCTCACACACACACACACACACAGACACACAGACACAGAGACACAGAGACACAGAGACACAGAGACACAGAGACACAGAGACACAGAGACACAGAGACACAGAGACACAGAGACACAGAGACAGAGACAGACAGACAGAGAGACACACAGAGACACACATACACACAGAGACACACATACACACAGAGACACACAGACACACAGGGACACAGACACACAGGGACACACACACACACACACACACACACAGAGATTTTCACAGATGCACTAAAGAACTTTCTGGCCACACAGTTTCTTTAGCCAGTCCCCAAATGACAATGCTGTCTCCACATTGCCACTCGCGTGCCCAGCAAGAGTAAGTATTGGCTTTCCGCGGCTACGGTCCCGCGAGGGGCATGTGAGGCAAAGGTGGTACCGTGTTGTTCAGCTGCCCTTTTTTGTGTCTGCTGCCATTTTAGCTGCAATGACAAGAGCTAGTGGTAAAGCAGCGTCATCACTCTGAAGTTTCTGAAGCTAGCTGAGGACAACAGTAGGGTACTGTCCAGGTCCTTGCAAAAAGACAGTCATGGAGGACAAGGAATCTTTCGCATGTCCCTCGTTCAACCCCTCACGGAAGCCTCTATCTTCATTTTTGTCGGGTGCCCGGCCTGCCGTGCTCCGGAACTTTCACCCTGCGAGGCGAGGCCCAGCAACCAGGTCGCATTTCTGGGGAGGAACCCCGAACTCAGGATCCCGAGTGTCTAGTTGGGAGTTGCCGAAGCCTTGGGTGGTCAAGTAAAGCGCATTCTGAGGCATCCCTGAACATGTAGGGTACCCATGGTTTCGCTTCTCTGTCCCCACGTATGCAGTCACAACTCGAGGCGGGTTTCCCTGGAGCCCAAAATGCACGAACTCTACCAGACAAAGACAACGCGCTTGTTCGGAGGGCCGCCTTGAGGTGCACAGCATGCAGTCCAACGGCAGCAGCCCCGACAAGGGACTCTGCAAGTGCATAGCAGCCACGAAAACCTCGACTCATGGCGAGAGTTGCCGTGTGCTGCACGTGGTGCACAACTTGAGTGAGACCTGCAACTGGACAATGTGCACTTCGCTTAGATGCCAAAACTTGGGTCGTGAAGTCAGGAGCTGCTATCTGATTCATCTCGAGCCCCCTTGGCAAGAGCTGAGACACCTTCGGCTTTGAGCAGCTGCAACGCCTTTGTGTAGTCCACGATTTCCAACCCAAGTGACCTTCTTGCATCACAGGCGGTCAAGAGGCAACACTTGATCAGAAACATCCGCAACAAACTGCGAGCCAAAAGCCTTAGAAAGACTCATGAAAGAATAGCAAAGAATGTAAAGGACCTAAAGGTCTGGCCCAGGTGCCCACCCTGGATCAACTGACGGACCTTTCCAAGGCGGTTGCCAGAGGCACAGTTGGATGCGGTAGTGCACATGCGCAACTGAACAATGTTTAGGTCATCCCTTTCTGTGATCCGGGTGGGTACCAGACAGAAAGCTAGAGGCCCAAGGCCCAAGACCTAAATTGCTTGCGAACATGCCGGCACGTGGGAAGCTCTGCCTTCAAGTGTGCCCAGAGGGCGCAAAGAAAACCCATCCCAAGCATCCGCCCAAGAGCCTTCTGCGTGAGGATGGATGCCAAAGCCACCGAGTCACTCACAGCTGCCTCCTCCAAACACCGTGCAGTGCAGGACGTGTCAGACTTCGCAAAAAGGCCTTTGAAACCAATGCCTGGTGACTAGTTTGAACATCAGTTCCTGCAGGCTCACACAAGCGATTCGGAGTTGCAAAGATGGACATTCCTGCACAAGCCAAACGAAGTCAATGTGACCTCCAACGTCCCATGCCAGAAGCCACACGGCAACCCAGAAAGACACCGGGCTCCTTCGCGCCGGCCACGGAAAAGGTCAAGAAGGCTTCTGGCGTGCTGGGAACGCTCTCCGTGCACACCTCGCCTCCGAGGAAAAGGGCTCTGGTTCGAAGCTTCTCCGCCCAAAAAAAATCTGGTTTCAGAGCTTACTCATGCGCCCACTTTGGCTCTGTGCGACGTGTCCAACTGCGAAAAAACAATTGATCAGCAAATTCGTTCGCCTTTCTGTGGGCCATGCTCTGCCCAACTGGCAGCAGCAATCAGCAGCATCAGCGACTGGAGGGCGACCTGAGGTAAGCTCCGAGGAACCGAACGGAACACGAGAAGAGCATGAGAGCAGCGAAATCAGTTTGGAAGCTTACCGATTGCCCGCTTTTTGGCGTAGTTGTAGTAGCTATGGGTAGCCATGCCGTAGCTTCGGTACTTGTACTGTCAAGTTGCAGATTTTCGCCACAACCGAAATGTGCTCCGAACTGTCATGAGAGCGGCATGCACTGAAACATTGCGTAGGAGCAATCCAGGTCACACGTGCCTCACCCCCCAACACAACCTTGAACTTAGGCCAAATAGCTACTCCAGACTTCAATCCGAAACATCCTTCTAAAAATTTTCTGGGGCCCTGGAGCTGAGCCATGCACTTCCGCCTGTCCGTCGGGCGGGGCGTGAGTCAGGTCCACCGGCTCCATGGCAGTACCAGGACCTGTAGGTGGAGCCTCCGAGCGTTGGCTAAGCCCTTCCAAAAAGAAGAGGGGGCTTGATTGAGTCCAGGCCCGTGGGCCTGGGGCGTAGACTGAGGTCGTTTTGCACGCGTTTGGCATCGTAATTGCTATGCCCGGAATCAACAATACTCGCCTTTGTCTCGGGGTGGTGCTTGAAATCTTGGGCACTGCCCCATCGCACCAAGGGGATACTGTATCGTGTGTGGGGACTCGGCTACCGTGCTCATTCTTAAATATAAGAGTTTGCAATAAAGACCAAATACTTTCAACATCTTTCTTTATACTTGGGTTAATACTATCAACATTGGAACATTTACTATAATTTTGAAAATTATCACAACTACTTGCATTCTGATTATTATCATTGTTATGATTATTATTAAGTATTTGCATTACTAACTAAGATAGTAAACAGTGCTTGCCGCTTCTGATTGTTGGGTGATTTTTCACAGGCCGAGCGCACCCTGGTCCATCCCGCCCACACACGCACACATGTCAAGAATACATCTTGGCTGCTGTGTCGCTCTGTCTGCGCAAAGCCACACAGACGGGTGAACACAGACCTTGAGCTAACGCATCGCAAACAACAAACAGGCATAGTAGCAAGCGGATCATGTTTCGGTTTGCTCTGGTCTCAATACGTCCCAATACCCTGGCCGTTCCTGAAGAGAACAAGATCCGGTTTCAGTAGTTCTCGCCTTGTCCAGCTCTGAAGCGCAGAGCCAGTCCACCTCAAGCAGGGGCTGTTCGCATGAAGGGGCCGTTTGGGGGCGTCTAAGGACCAAGGATTTTCTGTCATTCCAGCATCCCAACTGCAAAGGCACCAGACTCGCGTAGGGCACGAAATCCTTGGCCACGAAGCCTGCCACATCCCAGAGCTGGTCCTTAACTTAAGCATCACTTTGGCAGAGGTTTCGTAGGAATTCTGATTTGCTGGCGCCATCCTTTGCTACCTTTTGTTCGCTCTACCGGCTCTACCGCCTTAACAAGAAAACGAGAGAGACAACTTGCGTGAAAGGGCAAGCAGCCACGTGCTCCTTGACAAAGCCAGCCTCGCCGGGTGGCTGAGGGGGTTTGGGTGGTCCAGGAGTTCAGACGGCAGGTGCAGTCCACAAAATATTGGTCACCGTGCTTAAAGCTTGCACGGTGTGATTCCTGAAGCGCTTCTTGGCGTCTCGCTAAGAGCAACATATGTGCCAACAGCCAACTGGTTGTCATGCTTAACTACGCCGCCTGCAAAACTCCCTGACGGTGAGGGTCCGGCCTTGAGCAGTAGCCTGTGCAGTAGGGGCTGCGATACAAGCCCGTTCTTTTTCTTGTCGAAGGCGCGGAAAATGGTCAGCAGCTCTTCTTTATCACTCGCCATGGCTCGGTGATGAGAACGATGGGTGGCTGCGGGCTTGAATCTGCGGAAAGCAACGTTCACGAAGTTCTTCTCTCGTTCGAGCAAGACGTCTTTTGGCTACTTGTGTTGAAAGCTAAATTGAGCTGCTGAAGGCACCCCATTGTGGAGGCACAGTTGTTTATAGGCCTGTTTATTTTGTGCTTGCTTTTTCTTGGAGTGGGGTGTGGGGGGAAGTTTATGTTATGGGTCGTGTTGGCTTTTTGCCTTTGCCTGTCTCTTGCTGCCCTGAAATCGCCTTCGGCTTTCGCTGATGCCTCCGATCCCTGCTCCCTCCAATCCCCCCCCCCACTCTTTGAAGCCGTGCAAAGCTTGCTTTAACCATGTGGCCTCCGACCCCACAAGAAACACTGACAAGGTACTCAATTTCGATGTGGTAATGAGTTGCAAAATGCGCAGCACAAATTTTCACAAACAACTAAAGTAATTCTGGAACCCCTCCAATCTTTCCTGCAAGTGCAGAGCATCTGCAGCCCAAGCCTCCTGGAAGGACTCTTCTGGCTTCCTGACACGACCGGCGCAGCTTCAACACACAGAATAGCCTAGGATTTGACCCAGAAGCATCCTAAACCCTAAACCCTTTTTTCATTAGGGTCTCGACTGCTGCCCTTTCTGCCCAGACCGTTCCCACACCACAGTGCCTATGACTGCAGGGCCATCCCAGAAAATAGAAGGAATAACCGTGGAAGGACATGTTTCTGTCACGTGCATGTGAGAAAGACGTGACCATGTGCTTCGCAGCCTTAGCAGAAGGAAAGAAACCACAAGACAAGTCTCGGGTAAACTCAAGCCCCAAATTTTCGGACCCAAAATCCACTTTCGCCCCTGATACTGACCGAGGCTTGGCCACTTAGTCTTCAGTCCTCTGAAGCTTTGCCACGTCTTACGTGGCAATTGGTATAGCTCAACTAGAGGCACCCCGCGTCCTTGTGCTTCCGCCCGGAGACTCTTGCAGCGGCAAGCTCGCCAGTGTTGCTGCCTGGGTCCCATCTACTTCATCTACTCCTGCCGTACCCTGTAGCTTCTGGCTGAAAGGTGATTTCGCTACGATGAGCCCACTACCAAACAAGGGCGGGCCAGGAGATTTAAGTTCATAGAATGGCCAATCTGGGGGTGTCCGAACTTATGGGTACATTATTTGGGTCCTTATTACAAGGGAATCTAACTATTTGGGGGTCTATACCAGGGGTCCCCTATTATCCCTATTTTCGGACACCCCCCTATGCCAGTACCTTGAGGCCGCAGCTTGGGCCTTCGCCGCCAAGCCGTCCTTCGGTGCCTCTGCCTGCATCTGAGAGAGCACCTGCATCCCGACTTCTCGACTAGAAGCCAGTGAATCACCACCCGCTGTCCCTGACTGTTCCTTCGTGGCGCAAAGACAACGAAAAGCAGCCGAGGTGCAGTGCCAGTATGTGCCAGTACAGTATGGTCTCATGTCAATTGTTTGCAATTCTCAGATACGCTAATTCTGCAGCAGCCCTGCCACTGAATCTCCTGACTCAGCACATCATCCCATCATATCTCCACCTCTGCTTATGATCAGTAGCTCTCAAGCCCTCCCCTTCACATCAAACGGTGTCAGGGCGCCGCCTCCTGGCTTTCCGAGGGCAGAGTGCCCTCTTCTCTTGCAAGGCCCCTCGGCAAGGCTTCTTCGCGCGCGCGCGCGCATTGAAAGAGTTCACGTGGAAGCTTGTCGGTTGTGGGTCACAGAGGAAACTCAACGTGCGAAGCTCTGAACTTTTTGGAGCTGCTGCGCCAAACGAACCTCTAAACTCTTAACCGCCTAAACCCGAAAGAACCCAAAACCCTTGAGACCCGTGAGATCCCAAGGTCCTCGGAGCCGGTCGCCCTTGACTCGTCTTTAACATGGTTTAACCCCCCTCCTCCATTTTTAAACCCCGGCATCTCTTTGCTGAATCCCCCTCATGGAGATGCCATGGTTCAGTCTTGGGCATCTTGGGCCACATGCATTGTTGCGTGTGGGTTCAAGACGCCGAAGACTGGGAGGAGGGGTTAAAAGAAGAGTGGGGGTGGGTTAGAAAAAAGCTCGGGGGGGTTGTGGGGATGGGGGGGGGGCATGTGGGAAAGCGCGAAGAGAGGCCTGTAGCTATCCTGTATTTCCCATGAAAGGGGGGATGAAAGACTTGTGGAGAAAACCTATTTTTTCTCAAGCTTGCGAGAAAATAGTATTTAAGTAATTTAAGAGCGGGGGGCTGCTTTGGGGGTCAAGGAAAAGGAGGGGTCAAGAAGAAGGTGGAGAGCGTCCAACAAAAAGCTGGACCTTCATCAAAGCCAGACTCTGCCAAGTAGCGGCTCTTCGGCCGCGTCGCTTTCTTCGGCGTCGTCCTCTGCATCCTGATCCTCGACTCGTGCAAGTCGCTACGTAGGCTGCTCGGCGATTTGACTTTGGTCGTGGTTTAGACGCGGATCACAGCGGGGGCTCAGTTCACTGACCACTAGGTCGCGAAGGCAAGATGGGTGGGCCTGTGTCATGCTATTCCGTGTGAGATGACGCCCGGGGTCAAGGAAACAACAGCTTAATCCCAACTCTTGAAGTCAAATGCCGGCAGCATTCTCTGGATGCCTTCGAGGTCTTTGTCGGGCGTCTATGTGTCAACTTCTTGGATTGTGTGCATGCGTGCTGTGTCCACGTCTTGGTCTTCATTGTCAAGCATATCTATGTGCAACCGCATGCCACACAACAAGTAAGTCTCACGATTGCTCTGCAAAAAAAATGACCGGTGCTTTGTAAACCACAGTTCGGTTTGAAGGAGGCGTCCTTAGTGCCACGGCCTTTGCGCTTCCCCCTCCGCCGCCGACGTCGCCTCGGTGGCACAGCCAGACCCAAAGGGTCCTAAGTGCCAGTATGAGGGAGACTTACCCAAACTATAGTAACAATTCCCATCAGGGAAACCGTACTTTCTACTATGTAGGTACTTGGGACCCTTTGGGAGAAGCTTCAACGCTTTGTTCGGATCACTCAGGGTTTGGAAAGATTTGGACTTGCATCTTGGAAACTCGAATTTTGCAAAATTTTGCATAAGCAGTCATGACTTGCTAGCGCGTTGAAGCACACCAACTCCAGGTATCAAGTCTGGGTCTCCGAAGGCATATGCCAAACAGAGAGCACCAGGGTTGGTGATGTGAGCAGACTTGAAAGTCAAGAGGGCCTCCACATTGAACTCTCAAAAAGACTTCATAGCCACTTCATGACTGTTCGGCTCAAGCAAATGAAGGTGTCCGAAACGTTCAGCAGCAGCTGCAGCCAGCGACAAGCCGAGTCCGTGATTGGCACAGTTTTCAACTTAAAGAACTTAAAGAACACCCCAAACCCCCAAACAGAAGCCAGGGGCGAGATCTTTGCTAGGGTCCATAGCCCCAGCCGCTCTCTGAGCTGAAAGCGCCCGAAAGCAACCCTCAAGACCTTATACGCCAAACTCCACATTGACCCAACCGGGCTTAGGAGCTTCTTCTTGCCTTCGGCAGGATCCTCCTCCTGCAGCTCCTCTTCTGCCTCCCCAGCTGGATTTACATATCTTGGTGGGCAAAGATGGGTGAAGAATCCTGCGGTACCCTGACGGCCTCGATGACTCGTGATTTGTCAACCAACAAAAGAGACATGTTTCGTAATGTTTCTGGCGGGTCCTACGCCTGACAGGCGGGTTGTGGGGCCTGTTCGATGATTATGTCCATGTTCACGTGCGAATGGCCAGCGCATCCATGCCCGCACGATGGTTCCGCCCATGCTACCAGTGCGCGCGAATAGGCAGGGCATCTATGCCCGCACGATGATTGCGCCCATGTCACTCATGGGTTGGATTTGGGGGATGTACGAGTTTAGGGGTTTAGGATTTGCTGGATGTAAGAGTTTCCAGATTTAGGATTTGCTGGATATGGAAGTTTACGGATGTCGGATTTGTGGCAGATAAAACCTCATCTGGAGTCATGCTTTCAGCATCTGGGATATTAGAAGTTTATGGATACAGCTTCTTGTTAGACAAAAAGAGTTTATGGATTTAGGATGGAAGATAAGACTTTAGTTTGTTTTCGGGTTGCAATGTTTTGACAATTTAAGGCGCATTGTTTAGGGATGTAAGAGTTGGGAGTGCGAGGCTTAGAAGGAGTTGTCGGGGACAAAGTGGACATGACAGTGCACCTAAACTCCTACCCGATGGTAGTCGAAGATGTTGATGTCATGCCGTTTTGTGTTTGCTGGTGTTACTACGTGCGGCTTCGCGGCCAAAAGCAAATTGTCTGAGACACAGCCGAAGCCGCTAGCCTTCTTGCTGTTGATGTTCTTCATAAGCCGATAGGAAAATTCACGGCGTTCTGAAAGATTACGTGGGCTCTAAGGGCTCCATCGCATTCACAGTGCTTGGGTTTCATAAGGCTTCATAAGGTTAAACAGGGTTTCCGACACCATGTGCTTTCGCAATCGCGGCATGGCATTGCAGGAAGTTTCATGGTTAGCCAGGGTTTCATAAAGATGCTTCAAAGGATTTCATCGCATTCGTAGGATTGCATAAGGTGTCGGGTTTGCGCCTCACAAATTTTCACCAAGTTGCATTGGCCTTTTCAGGGTTCTTTTGGCATGTCGTGAGTTGTCTTAGGATTTCTTGCAACTCATAGCTGTGTCCTTCTCTTTCCTTCTTCTTTCCTTCCTTCCATCCTTGCTTTTCTGCCTTCCTCTGCGCGGGAGTTTGTGTTTTTCCGATTGAAGGCAAATTCGCTGACACCAGACGGACGGGCGCCTTAGGACAGTATGGCAGGCACCACACGGAGGGCTGGGGCTTAAGGCAGTTAGGTTTTTTGTGCTTGTCCTGGGAACTTTCAAGAATTGCGCTTGGCAGGGCTTCCTTGCATGTTTGCGTGTCTAAGGGTGCTTAGGGCTTAGGGTTTGGTCTTCTAGGGTCTTTCAGTTTGCGGCGGATGGTTTGGAGTTAGGTTTGGGGCTTTTAAGGAGTACTGGTTTCTGGTTTGTACTGTAGGGCTTCTTGTTGGCCGGGTTGAGGATTTTCTTTCTTTGTCTTCCTTCCTTGCTTCATCAAGCGAGAACTCCGGTTGAAAGGTCAACACTAAGCATGGCTGCTGCACAGGTGCTGACAACACGGATCGAAAGCAGTCATGTCAAGATAGAAAAGGGCAAAGTATGTGCCTGCGCATCGGGTGCCGCACTCTGCTGCATCGCTTGCAGCTGCTGCTGGATCAGATGCTGCTCCAGCACCTTGCTGCTCCGATTCCACTACTCGAATACCAGCTTGTTAATTCGTGCCAGCGAGTGCACTGAAACGAAATGCCTGCTGTGCCGCGCCTGATGGGTGTGTATTTGCGGAGGGTGTTCGTGACTTCCTGCAGCAAACAGCAGCAAACTCGCCGACACTGTTCTGATAAGCTCATGAATTTAATCGCCTCCCATGCCGAGATACTTCCAACGGGTCAAGCAACAAATTGGCAAAAATGAGTCACTCCTAGGGTCCTGAGGCATCTGCTGCTCCGAAATTACTTGGAGCACTGGTCTCGCTATTGGCGAACTGTGGGCTCGAGGTGGGCCTGGCCGTAGATTTGTAGGGCAAGGCTGTATGATGCCATCGCACACAGGTGGGCTTTTAGAGGCTGTCTGGACTGCACAGACTCAGTTGGTGAGTTTCTTCTGGCTGTGGTGCACTCATACACAGCGTGGTCAGCAATGCCAGGTGAACCAGAACGAACCACTGACTTGGCAAGACTTGATCTTGTGCAAAGAGGAAGAAAGGAAAAGAAAGGGGCCTTCCACCAGCCTCGGAACTGTCTTGTGATCGGCAATCTCCGTGAGGACATGTTGGGGTTCGCTTGTTGAGGCCCCGACTTTCGAACACTGGCTTCTTGAAATCAAAAACGCCCTGACTTAGAAACAGCACGTGGAATCTGCGTCCAGATTCCAAAAAAAAGTGGATGGGTGTCTTCGTTGGCAGCTGACCTATCCATGGCGCAGGCGCCCCTGCAGTTGAAGTGATTGGCAGGGAATCCAGTTACGCTGTGCCATCGCTTGACGTGCCAACGACTTGCATATCGCAATGTACAGGCACGCACAGACACCTTTGAAGTTTGTAACTGCGTGTTGCCTTCAGCCATGTGCCATGCCGAAATTGGGTAACAAGCAGCGACTGGAAGGGTGCAGAGTGATGCCGGCCATCCGGCTTTGAGCTGTCAGACCTTTCGAAGTGCCCCTTGTGGATGTATCTCACCTCACCCAAAAAGAGTATGCATCACCCCAAATAGACTTTGCATCGCAAAAATCAACATCAATCCCCAAGTAGACGCTGCGTTTGAAGCAGCGGTCAGGAACACGCCCAAACCTCGCCTGTGTGGAAGAGTCCACGGCGCCATGGTTTGCTCTTGTATTTATGCCAGAAATCAATGGAAAGAGTCAGTGTTTTCAAGCAACTGTGTTCAGGTTGCTGGTGATGCTGGCCGGTGTCATTCCGTGGGTACATGAGTCTGCTCTAGACCAAAACGTGAGATACACCTACCCCGTTGTGCCAAGGTAGTTTGCCAACCATGCCGGCGCAGCAGGAAGCAGAGCGGCGTCTGTGGAGGAGGCTGCGCTGGCTGCACAGGCAGCGCAGGCAGGCACTGCATCATGGTGGCCTCCGGGAGGGTGCGCTTACTCAGCGACTTCTAGAAGGGACATAGTGCAGATTTGCACAGATTCGGCAGAACCTTGAACCTGAGCGTGATACAGCCATAGAGTTGAGCATGATGGGTTGTACCACGCCCGCTTGGAGGGGAATTCCAGGCCCTGAAACCCCCAAGATCCTCCACGAGCACCTCAGTCGGAGGTAGCCCAGGAGGCGCAAATGCGTATGCCCAGTCGGCCGGCACCTAGGTTCTTTGATCTTTCGATGTTCTGCTCGGATATTGGAGTTGCAGGGCTTGTTGAAGTTCATGGAGTTTAGTGGGGTTTCTCATGGGTGCTACAGGATTTCTTTCCGGGTCAGGTGTGTCTACTTCTTGGTCATTCATCTGTCGGGGTCCCTGACGACCTGCCACTCCGTAAAGGGTTTCGGCTCTCGCACTCGCACAAGGCAGGCAAGGATTCTGTTCGAAGGTCCGTCTTCTAGAAAGCGTCAGGATTCCATTGAAGGGTTCAGGCTTTAGGGGTCTGACTCCCATTTCATTTAATTTTGGGCTTTGAAGTTCGTCTGAGGGTTCAGGGTGGCTTCGAGGCTAGAGTTTAGGAGCCTCCTCTACTTAGGGCCAATTAGGCTGCGGCCATAACTTTTGAAAATTTGCTGGCCTTGCGCAGTCTCGGTCTTTTTCAGTTGGCTTGAGAATGGGGATTCTCTTTCTCTTCTTCTGCCCTGCAGGGGGCGACAGTCGTCGACTGGCTACCTTCTTTCACCCGCCTTCATTATTCTTACCTGTCCGAAGCCTGCCCCAACTCCCCCTCTGTCTAGCCTGTCTTATCGGGGCTCGCATTCCCCCTCTCCCTCCCTCCCTCCCGGCCTGCCTGCCTGCCTCCCTCCCGCTCTCTCGCTCTCTCGCGTCTTTCTCTCTCTCTCCTCTCTCTCTCTCCTCTCTCTCTCTCTCTCTCTCTCTCTCTCTCTCTCTCTCTCGCTCAAAGGGAGAGAGGAAAGCAAGAAGCCAGTACTCATAGCAACTTCTCAATGGTCTGGGAGTCTGGGCCACTGAAGGTTGAAGTTGAAGGTTGGCACTGAACAAACTTGTAAGAGTGCAGCTTTAGAAAGCATAAGAGGCTGACCATGCTGCCCAGTCGGCTTGCCAAGCATCAACGTCCGCAGCAGCAGGGACACCGGCCACACTCGTCATGCCTCGCGGGTTTACTTCAGAAGGTTTAGAAGCCTGGCTACGAAAATTGAGCCCAGCAGCTTTCAAGGCTAGTGGTCTTCGATCTGGGTTTCAAGGGCTCATTTGAGCTTCACCTTGGCCTTTCATTTCCGAACTGGTCAGGGCTCGCCTAGGGCCTAGATTCCACACAGTTCCGAACCCTGCCACGCCACGTTGCCGCGCTTCTGGCGCTTCTGGCTTGCACCACGCAAAAAAAGTGTACACAAACCCTCAGATCACCACCCGCGCCTGGCATCCAGGGCCACTCGCCCCAGGACCAGGACGTGGGATCAAGAGCTTCTTCGCCGGGCACGCTTGGCGATGTGGCACACGGGCTCGCAGAGGCCGGCGCAGCCTGAAGATGGAAAACGAGAGGTTCGTCGATTCGTGATGCTGTCCTCGTTCATGGGGACGAAAGGAGGCAGGTCGTGGCTCAAAAAAAATTGCAGTCGGGGCCTCGTCCACAACCTGTGCTACAAAATCGTGGTCGGGACCCTTTGCCCCTGTCAAGACCAGAAGTGAGGCCTGCGCGGTTCCGTTCAGAAACCCATATGATGTATGATTCAGCGGACATCGTTGGGGGTCTGCGTGGTCGCTGTCAGCTCTCAGACAAACTGCCATTTACTCTCGGGGGTCTTGTTGGATCAGTTCTACCAGGTTCTACCATCGGACACGGGGCTCGATGTCATGTCGGGAGGGGCACGCACGCCCTCTGCCGGCGGGTGGGCCCTAGTTATATATGCAGCTAACAAGAACTGAACATGGCACACGCGTCACAAGCCCCGCTTACATCTTTAAGCCGCTGGGTTCCAGGCGGGTTGAAAGGTTGATGGCATCACCGGGGCGAGCGAGGGAGCGGGCCCAAAGACCAGGTTCTCCTTCGGAATCGGAAAGCAACCCCAAAAAGTTGATGCGAAGGCGTGACCGCACCCTGTAGGATACTTGACATTGTTAGCAACAACTCTCGTTAAGAACACATGCCCAAAAACAAAAAATGCTGAAAATCATGGTCTCAACCATGCACACGAGCTTCCAGGCGCAGCTTTGCGATGACAGGCCTGGGCTCTGCAAGGTCCACAAAAAGCGCCCTCTGTGGACTTTCTGCAACAGGTTCTTCATGCCACCCAGAATGCTGACACATGACTCGTTCCCTAAGCCCGCAACCCTGAAATCGCGGAACCCTTTGAGTAGCTCAAACTTTTCACCGAGAAGCGGCTGGCCATCCTCCAGGAAGACACGCACGATGTACCGACGCACCTGCAATGTGTCTGGCGTGCTCTGCGCGAGCATTCTACCCACGCCTCTCAGTGTGAATCGCAACTTCTGGTGCATGAGGCTCCTCGCTATGCGACAAGACAAAGATGCAATCAAGAAAGGCTGTGCATGTCATGCATGTTTCGCTGGCTTCTGGGGCCTGTGTCGAAACCGGCAGATTGCGAGAAATAGCTACAAAATACGTTGGACATGTCGAAAGAAACCAGGCCACAGATGCAGACTGGCCCCTGCCCAGATATTACAAGCCCACCCAAGAGCAAGAAGCCAGGCCTCTGGATCGAACGCATCTATTCTGCACCACTTGCCGTTGAACTCCGCGGACCTCTTGCAGGAACGCAAGAAGACCATGCTGCTCCAGTGGGGATTGCCGTGTGGGGGGGGGGGGTTAAGCAGAGTGAAACGAGGAAGAGTGGTGTTGCTTCCTGCATGCCCGGGAAAGCATCTAAGGGATGACTTCTGATGGATACAGGTCCACAACCTTTTACGAACTGGTCAGTCATGGGCATGGGTACCAAAGGCCTTTCACTGTCACTGCCTCTCCGAACTTACGCAACTTGCGTGCGCTATGTGCATTGAATAAAGCACGTTAGCGTCAGAGCAAAAGTGCACCTAGTAGTGATACTGGTAGTTATAGCCCAGTCTCAGATGCGATGGCCTTGGCAGGTTCCCCCTGAACTTAACAGTCCTTAATAGGGATTATAGGTTTATAATAGGTGGTGCGAGAATCCCAATTAAGGAGCTGTTAGTACAAGGTGGGAACATCCCAACTATGGCCTCATAAGCCCGGAGATCAGCGCGGCAGTCCCGATCAAGTCCGAAACAGCCTCTGACTCGGTGTGATATCCTTGACGGGAAGGCTTAAGGGGTTTAGGGTTTAGGGGCACCAAAACATCACACCTTCCATTTGGAAACCTGCTAACAGCCTCACAGCCCGTAACCGTAAGCAGAGAGGTCGCAATTCACGGCTCCGTTAGTCTCGCGGGCGAAACAATAGTCTGCGACGTTTTGCTCTCCCTAAACCCTAAGCCCTAAACATTTGGGCCTCTCACGCCAGGCTGACGGTCGCTTCCCAGGGCTGCTTTTTGGTGTTGAGTTCGAGGTGTGCTTTGGTTCTTTGCCAACGGAACTTCCTCCAAAATGGCTACATGGTGGGTTTTGGGTTCAGGGTTTTTCGTTTACGAATTCCCCCCCCCCCCCCCACCCGGCTCCCTTTTCTTTTCACTCTACTGGGTTTTTGTTTTTGCCTCTCCGTTCGGGGTTTTAGGCTCAGGGTTCAGGCCTTAAGGTTTCCCTCCTGGTTCGTGCTGGGTTGAGCAGTTTCGGGAAGGGTCAGGGTTTAGGGTTGGGTTGGGGGGGGTCCGCCCCCATGCCCATGGAGGGGCTCGAGAACATGGGGCGCAGACGCGTGTCGTGCAACTCACCAAGACAGGAAGAAGCGTTTCATATTCACATCTTGCCTTGAATGTGCAGAAAGGGATGCCTGCTTCAGTCAAGACACCGCAGACTTGCGGATCCTAGGCGGGCCGAGGGCAGGGAAGTGTCTGGAACTGAAACCAGCCCCCGACCCGAGCCGTAGCTTCAGCTTCTGCTTCTCTGCGTCGCATGTCGTGTCAGAATTCCACCAAGTTCTTTGCAAGAGAACGATATCTCAAGTGCCGGAACCTGCTGCTGAGAAACAGCAGCGCTCATGCCTCAAGGGTGCTGCCACTTTAACTGAGCGGGTATAGGGAGGGACCCTGAAAATACCTTGTATATGTCCCTATATACCTAAGCAGCCTCTATGTAAATATCCCTAAATAACCCTAAGGTCGGATGCCAAAAGTGATTCCAAGAAGTGCAATTCTAATTCGCGAAGGGGCGTGAGGACACTCATGGGTTGCAGATGACCGTGGCTACCACCATGCACTTCCATGCACCTACAACTCCCCAGAAACAGGGACACATCCCAACGAAGGCTGGCCTGTGCCTTCGGCCGAGGATGAGCAGCCCTTCCTGTGCTGCAAGGACAGATGCTGAATTGTGGACATGTGGTAAGCACAACCCAGCTAGACTGAGAGGTAGTATGGATGCGATCTCGAGGACCACAGGATGCGTCCAGGGAACCCCGAAGGATGTCCTGGGGGGGCGACGCTCCTCAGCCCTTGAGTTGTTGTCCGAGCGGCTGAGCTGACGGTCCCGGATCTGAGAAATGACGCGCTTCATTCTGGCTGTCCTTGAATTCAGGAACAGTCTAGAGAGGTCTGGAGGTACAAGCAAAAGCTGTATCGACACATGAGCTATAGCAAAAGCTCAACTCCTCAGGAAGTGAAACGTCATTGAGCCTGAGTCATCCCACCGTTGCCCCACTTCAGAGCTGTCAGGTGAAAGACGGGACCAAGGATGCCAATGGCTTGAGGTATTCAATGTGGGTTTCGAGCCGAAGCCTTATGTCGCACAGCTATGCCTGACGAAGACTACCTCCTTCCATTGCAATTTATTGCGCTGCGCCGTCCTTGGCACTAGCATGGGCTAAAACCAACCTACTCACTGCCTGGGGCTGAAGGACCTCGAATATACAAGCAGAGATGCCGCGTCCACCTGTGCCACCTCCAGGAAGGAGTTTTTGACTCGGCACTCCAGTGGTAGGCCGGCGAGCCTGAGGAACAGGCCAAGTTCGTCAAGAACGGTAGCATCTAGAGCAACAGGCTAGGTCAATGGGTAACCATAACAAGCCAGGAGAGGGCAGCGAGGAGTAGCCGGACGAGCACTCGGAAGAGGGTGTGTTTGTTCTTTCCCATCAAGATGTGACGCTGAATGGCCCCCCGGATTTCAACATAGTGAAGCTTCTGCAAGACCGGCAAAACGTCCGAGGGCGTAGCTTCTTCTCTAGAACAGAAGCAGCAGCCGGCCGCAGGAACGTCAGCCGCAGCTGTGTTGCCTCGTTCCTGGTGTATGTTCCGGGAATCTGGGGTTTTGCATTGACGGATTTCTGATTCAATGGGGCTTCGAGGGAAATGGACTGAACCGCTTGTTTATCCAGACCTTGTGAATAACCCGTTCTGTTTTCCTTCGTTGCTGCTACCGCGCAAAACCCCTTAATGGGGTGAATGGCTGAACTGTTGGTTATGTTGTGCAGGGTTTGGCAGTCGCTGCCTAAATTGTTTGGAGTTGAAACCCTCTAAATGGTTGTGATCCTCAAATTCTAATGTTCTCGCCAGCCCCTGCCAAACCTCAAGAATTCAAGAACCGATATAACATGATATAACAGTGATGCTTTCTAACCCGTGTAATGAAGCTTTTGCGAAAGAAGGTTGCCGTAAGGTGTGAGAACTCGCGACTTTGTCATTGAGCTCAAAACATTCCCTACTGCAATGCAGGTAACGCGGGACGCAATACCACAATAGCATTCTCCTACACCTGAAGGTTAACAGTTCATGCATATAACTCTTGACAATCACTACTTCTGACCTGAGACCAATCAAGTCTTCGGTGCATCACAGCTGACCACAAACATCTCAGCCTCATCAAATTTAGAAGCAGATGCCGTCCCAACTCATCTTCTCACCGCTGTGTATGACAGAGACCAGATATCCACGACAGCGCATTTAGTGTTCAAAATTCCACAGACAGAGACTTCGTAGGCACACTATGTTTGAGCCATTGATGACTTAACGAAACAGTTTAGTAGGAGATTTTGTGGTGGAAACAGCTGGCAATACAATGTGGACAAGTGGGAGAGTGAGAGACAGTGAGCGAGTGGGAGAGGGCGCACCGATGCGCACCGGGGCGAGAGCAGGAGTCGGAGCCAATGATTTGCAGCCGCAAGAGCCTGGTGGCTGCCTTCTGAGTAAAAGCGCCAGGTGGGCGCGGGCAGCGGCTGCTGATAAGCTGCAAAACGCGTCCATCGGGATGCAGCAGGGGCTCAGCTCGTGCCGGATGACCCCATAGCCGGCAAGGAAGTTCACTTCCTCATAGCTGCCCGGACTGCTGTTTTGATGCACAGGAGTCTGTGCATGTAGGATGCCAGAAAAGCTTGCCAACTGCCAGTTTGCAATACTCACGAAGCTTCCCCCCAATTTGCACTCAAACCGATTCACACCAAGCTTGGAACTCCAACTGCGCGTCAATGCCCCACCAGGCTAAGTGATCCAACCTGCTGGCAATCCTACAGCCCGCATCTTGCCACGCCAAGGCTCCACCAGGGTGCTGCCAGGCCTGCAGTTCGTGGCAAATTAAGACGCTAGTTTGGGTTTAGGGTTTAGGGTTTCGACTCTCACACTGGGTTTAGGGCTTAGGGTTTTAAGGCAAGTTGGCATGCATGCAGCAGGTATTCTCTCTGATGGTGCTTCCTTCTTTCTGAAGGCTTCCTTGCTTGCACGGCCAATTTCGGCGATACAAGTAGCCAGGGTTGTCGGCAGTGCGCTAAGCCCCGCCAATGCAAACGACCAAGCCCAACAAAAGACCACGAAACCGTCAAACAATACACTCTGCAAGTGCAACGTTCCTCAAAAACTCCACCCCCACCCCTCCTACCGTAGATCTTATACCAAGCCTAGCTCCAGTGTAAGGCGCATCGTCGGAACATGCCCGAACCCTGCCCGTAGCTTATGCACTCGGCTTTTACCTACAAAAGGTTTGTGGTATCTCCTGCTTTGGAAGCCGAAGGCTCTCTAGCGTGCAGCGCCCCAGCTCACGCTCCTGGCTGTTCCAGCTCGCTGCGAGGCTTCCTTCGCCTGGGCAGCCAGAAACACGATGCTCGGTCTCCAAGGCGTGCTAAGGCTTCTAAGGCTTGATTGAGGGCTCGGGCTGTGACGTTGCACAGTCACGCACGCTGAGCTTGCAAGCAAAGCTGACCAGCGAAGGAGTGACTGCTCTTGCTGCCCTTCGTTGTTGAGAAAAGCTGCTCACCGACTCCAGAAGAAATCGACGCCTGCACTTGGGGAAATTCACATGTCGCAGCCAAGCGTGCGAAGCGGCATGCTGCATGCTGCATCAAAGACGGCTTGGTCCAGTTAAGCATGGACAAAAGCCACATCCTCTCAAAGGGGTTGCACAGAACGTGCACCTCGTCGACAAGGCCGACTGATTCCACACAAAGCCCCAGTCTTCGGTAGTGGATTCTCTCCTTAGACAACACGGCACATCACATACAAACACTTGCAGGCTCAAGCGGCAAAAGTACCGTCGCTCCGCAGACACTAGCAGCGCAAGTTTATCCGTGCGCAGCAATGTGGACGCATTCACGTTTATATGGCTCATTGCTGCGCCTTTCAAGGAGCCTTGCATTGGGTAACAGCCCACGTCGCATGTGCGGAATGCAGCGACACACCCCACCGACTTGGACTGAGTTTTCGGTATGCGAATCTGGACCTCTCACAAGGACGGTGGCGATGTTGTGTAGCACCTGACCCAGCTGTGATATCCTGGGCAACACAGGGAAGGATCTCAGGCAAGGCTCTCGAGCTGAACGTGGAAGGCGTCCTCAGCGGGACCCTCCCACGGACTGCCAGCAGACTCGTCGCCCTGCTGGATGGGTACAAGCATATGAGATTCTGAATTCAAGGGGTCCCTGCAGTCCATGACTGTGGGCAAAGGCCGAAGGATTCTCTTAGGAGGAGATTTCGCAATAATGTAATCACCTCATGCGTGTCCAGCCATGGATTCCCTTCTTTCGTGGCAACAGGACTACATCTTTGTTTGCCGAAAACGAATACTGCCCTGGAGCCTTGCACCCTCTGGCAAGTACCTCTTAGCATTGAAGGCGCTATCAAAACACACTCATATCGCCAACGCGTGTGCCTCTGTGATGCTTCCACATAGGTCAGAGGAGCTTCCGACACGCCGCTTGGGTTTCACCTTAACCGTGCCAGGCATATTTTTCCGAGCTCCGTTCCCACAGCATGTCTCGCCTGCACCAATAGATGCCAAGAATGCTTGCATCTACGCGTGTCCTGACTTTAGGGTCTTATGGGTGAGCGTATGAGTATTCATAACTTGCGATAGCCTAACCAACAAAAGACCCTGGAACTGGAACTGGAAGAGGCGCCAAAGGAAAGCTTAGCTGCTACATGTGTATTGTTTTACGCATGCAGCCCAAGTGCTCAAACGCAGTTTAACATTGCTAAGCCAAGTGGCAAGGGATGAGAAGCTGCTTTTTGAGGGGATTGTGCCATGGCCTCTCGGCAGGATTGCACATCGATCGAAAAAGAGCAACACGGCCGGCACCATTCCGGCTCCATGTGGTGTCCAGAATCTGCTTTCGACAGGCAAAGTGGTTTGGCTGTAGCTTGGTCAAGAACGGATTCGGAATCTAAACTTGGTCGCACTTGTGTGTAAACATGGTCCTAATATGATTGCCTCATGACTCACCATGAATCTCACGATCATCACGCTCTCCTAAGCCGAGACTTGGGATGTTCCCCCTTATACTAACAGTCCTGAAGCCCTTTTAAGGACTGTCAGTACCAGGGGGCACATCGCAAGCCCCTAAACCCTAAACCCTAAAGAATAAACCCTAAACCCAATCCGTGATTTCCATCATCCGGAAGCCTTTGGAGCGTGCCATCTGCAGCCAGGCTCGGGCGATCTGTGCTGCGGGCATCGCAACCCCGGTGTCGGCCATCACGACCTCACAGGCGATTCTTGCACGAGGCTTAGTTCATTTCGGCTTTAGGGCTTTTGTGCCACCCGCCTAGCTGGTCGCTCTCGATCACTCCACAGGGACTATTCCAGGCTTACGATTGACTTAAGAGACCTGGCTGCATGACTACTTAGTGCAGGGCGCCCCGTCCCCCCTTCAGGAGACTAAAAGTGACTTTACCAAGGTACCAGATTACTGACGGGGGGGGACAGGTTCCGTCTGCGGTCGTGCGTATGCTTGCTCTCAGGGCCAGGCCAGAATCAACAACCAACGACCAAGACACAGGCTTGGGGTTTAGGGTTTAGTTTAGGGTTTGGGGCATTTTGGACACAACGTGAACAGGAGCACAAAAAGCAAGAACGACAAACCAGCTTCCAGGATTCTGTCTTCGCTCGGTTGCGCTCCGGTCGGTCATTTGGTAGTTTCAGTTCATGGAAATTGAGAAACGAAAATGGAGCGACCTTCTCCATCGCGAACCAAGCCCCTGCAGCCAGGCAACATTTCCAGTCCACTGCTTGAACAGCTCTGCCGCATCGTCCTGCTTCTGGGAGCTCTGTCGACAGAGACATTGAAGCACAGCAAACATGTGCTTTCAATCGACGAATGGCACTCTAGGCCGCTCACCTTACAGCCTGACCACCTTTCCGAGATGATCTCCAACAAACGATTGTCATGGTTTTGGACTTACGTGCGTGTTAAACAGCGCAGACATGAGAGGCATGTTGCAGGACGACGCAGGCCTTCTGTAGCATAACTGCGGCACACAGGATGTCAGCACGCATCAGGAGCTTCTAAGCCTGTCCTTCTTTGTGGGCGGTGGGGGCGGAGCAGCGTCGTTCGCGACCAGCGTGGAATGTGCCTCTGCCAATGTCTTCTTAGGTCTTCAAAGTCTGCAGCCCTCAGAGACCTATGACATCCTATGACCATATTGGGTGTTCTGGCACAGGCCGCAGTCAGAGTGTAGCTGATGCTTTTCTGATGGCTAGAATTGCCTCGCAGGAAGGGACCTGAAGGACCAATAAGAAGCCTGCGGGCCCCTCACTGCCTGCTGGTTGGCATCTTGGCGGCTGGCGTGAGCGGAAAGTAGCCTGCTTTGATACCGGCCAGGCCAAACTCGGAATTTTCGCGCAAGGGACTTGAGCAGACTGTGTTAACGTGTCAATGTGTCACCATCAATACGTAGAAGAAAGAAGTGCCGGCAATGGAGCCGCCACGTGCAATCTTCTTTTCCCCCTGTGCGGACCGGAAGCCACAGCAACAGTGCCAAGAGGGCCAGCAGAATGCTGGAGCTCTCCTGGAGTGCGAAAAGGGTGTTGGTCATTGAAGGCGAACAAGGTAGAATATAAGCCTAGTATCTATTTGCAGGTGAACTTGCAGCTCAGTTATACAGATCACATGCAGGAGTGAAGGTTTCAACTGCGCAACGTAGGGTCGCAATTGGGCCAACTTAAACCCCTGATCAGAGCAAATTCTGCCAGGTTGAGATGCTTTGGGCGTTGAATCCGGGTGCCATGTCTCTGCGCCTCCCGATTTCAAGGTCCCACAACGCAACCCAACCAAATGTCTGCCACCTTGAAATGCAAACCTGAGTGGCGCCCGAATACCATGAGGATGGAGATACGCGTCAACACATGCCCAATCTCGCCCCGCCACCGAGGCGACGAATGACCGCACTGCGGCAGCCAGCAACAGGGCAGAGGCGGAACGGAGATGCCACACCTCTCAAACATAAAACACGTTAGCAAACAAATCACATGCCACCTCTTGTCGTGCACACTTCGCCCAGCTTTCGTGCAACTCTGAGACTAAACCTGCTTCTGCTGGCATGCGGTGGTGATGCACTTCTCTGTGAGGTAGGGGGACGGCAGCAAGAAAGAGTAATCGCATCGTTTGCTTCTTCAGATTTCTTGCATGAACCGTTAATGTGTTGCTTGAAGCACTAGCCTGCATTGCACAGGCCTGGCACCGATTTGCCGAACGAGATCAACAGGAAGACAAGCTGTCCAAGTATTCAACTTCGAGCTTTCGATCTCAACTATCTACTGAAAGCCACCTAAGCATCCTCAACAGCTGGCACCTCCAGCGTCAGCCCAGCCATTACATGGCTCAAGGCCGTGGCATTGCTTTCCGATCTGGAATCTGCTGTTCTTGCTTTCTTTGGGCTTCTCGTTGTATGGGCTGTCCTTCTGCCTTTTCTGGCGCGTGCAAGCTGTGACTCGAAGGACGTCGACTGAGTCGAAGCTCTACAGGGTTCTGGAAAACAACATTTGGGGTGGGATCGACAATTTAATTCGTTGGCGTACACTGTACACTCTCAAGCTCGAGATCCAAACGAAGCGGTGGGCACTTGCTTAATCAACTCTGCATGCAGGTGTGTCAAACATGCGGCAGTCAATTCCAACGTATTCGCAGCATGCAATCGTCAGCCCGGAACTGACTGCAACTGTGTCCCCGCTGTCTCGTTGTCATGTCCTGAATGATGATAGAGCAAAGAACGCGATGGTCCGCATGGCCTGACAACTTCCTTTTTTTGCTGATGGGCTCATATCTCCACCTGCAGCTGCATCGTCAGACTCGTCCTCCTGCCAAGAAGCACATGCTTCTGAGGATGAGGCCTCCAAGGCTTCAAGGCTTCAAACAAGCGCTGAGGCTTCAGGGCCTTAAATGGCGCTGTCGGGATGCTGTGGAGTTGCTACTGCAAGCACGCCGGGCGCTGTTTTTGTTGCGGAAGTCGGGCGAGTTTTTGCTGCAGATGTTTCGTTGCTAGGGGGGCCGTGCGCTTCTTGGCTCCGGAGGGCGGGTGCGGTGTTTTTGTTTGCCGAGGAGCCTCGTTTCGTTCCTTTCGACGGATGCCACGCCGCGTTCTTGTTGCGGAGGCCAGGCCTACTTTTTTTTGCTGTGGAGGATTTGTTTGGTTACGGCGGCCGGTTTTTGGCTGTGGAGGTCTTCTTTGCTGCGGTGGCTGGCGGCACGCTTTTTCTGCTGCCGAGGCCTTGAGCATTGTTCCAATGGAGGCCCGACACCTTGTATTGGGATTGGCCAAGCTCCTTTTTTGTTTGTCCACGGCGCCACACAGAAGAAGAACGGGGCTGCGCCAGAACAAAAAACGCCCTCACAACAGCACACAAAGACAACATGGTTTTTGCACTGTCTTGGACTTGGCATGCATGATTGCGCCACTTGAAATTCTCAACAGTCTCCGGCAAGAAGTATATCATCCGACATATCAAGTGCTAGCTTACGACATAGACTGCATTGTTGAAGCTGGCACTGTCAAACGACTGTTGCAATGTCCTCATCGAGCTCTTCGTCCCGCAGGGCTTTGATGACACACAGCATGCGCAAATCCGTGAGGTGCTCCTGCACGTGGGCAGCTCAGAGTAGGAGGCATTTAGTCGGTGGTGCCTTTAAAAGTTAGGGCCAGGGCTGTTGCACGCAAAAATCCAACCTGATGGGGGCTACGAACGCGAACGCAGACTACCAACGTAACCGCAGCGATGCGCGACATGCACGACTCGAGATCCGATCTGCTGTGCGCTATCTAGCTAGCTATCTATTCTGAATATACATGTTTATCTCACTCTCTCTGGTTCTCTCTATCTCCTTCTCTGGCTCTCTTTGTCTCTGTCTGTTTCTCCCTTCTCTGTCTATTTGTAATGTCTTTCTCAGTTGTTCTCTATATCTTTCACCTCCTCTGTTTTCAACGGTGCCAATGACATGTGTCTTCCTTTTCCAGATGGCATGTAGAGTGCACGCTCGTGAGTGAGACAGTCCAAGACCGGGGCCCTTGCCTCGTAGGACGCACGTATGTTGTCGAACAATACTGGAGGGGCGGCGGGAGCCTTCGCCACAGGCGGCTGCGAAACCAAGGCGTTGAAGCTCACCGTCTCTTCGACCACCTGACACTATACGACCTTCGACGCCCCTTTCCATGAGACATCGAGTCAAGACAAGAATCAGAAGGAGTGCCGTTGGGAGAAACCCCTGGCTTGCAAAGAGTGGAGCAAAACCTAGCAGCTTTGGAGACTCTTTCCACCAACCGGTGGCCCGGCCATCTGCCGCTGGCTGGTGCCCTAAATCGGAAGGCCCAAACAGGACATCATACTGTCAAAGCTTGTGAAGCTTTGACAGGATGTGGAACCTAGTCACACACACACAAACCGAACGACCGAACGACCGAACGACCTACACCAGTCTTCGCGCAAAAAAAGACCTGTGGGGCTATCCGGTCTTTCAATCATTGATCCCTATTTGACTTTGTTGGTCCCTCTCCCCCCCACGTCAGGGATTTTGAACTTGCGTCGTCTTTGCGGCAAATCGGTGGATCTTGGGCGATACGCATGGTGATCCTAAATCCCCAAACAGCACGCCGCCTCTGACTCCTGAACATCAAGACAAGGCTGCTACGCCTGCTTTCTTCAACAGACATGGATACAAAACCCCAGAGCTCAAAACCGAACTCAAAACAGCTCGCGGCTCCTTCAGAGTTGTTTGCTGTTCCACGCTCATGGTGGAGAGCCTCGGAGCATCATGCTTTCAGGGGTTCGAAGGTGGGGGGAGCCGAAACCCTGAACGAGAAGGAGTGAGCAAAAACATTCAAAACCCCCGGCAAGACAAACGGCTCAAAGGGAAAAAGGATGAGCCTAGAGCTGCGAGAATTCATGCAAGCGCCAGGGAACTAGCTTTCGGGAAAAACGTCGTTCTATCGCTGGGATCATACTTCACAGCGCTAGGAGATCACAGTGTGGCTCGCAGGTTCCGCACGCAACTGGGAATGGCATGCGGCGTTCTCTCGCCGCCGAGTCTTGGAGCTTCGGTTGGTGAGCGGCTCCCTTTTGCACCTGAACCTTCAACCCCTTCCATTGAGCCGAACTAAAGCTGGGCCCTACGAACACATAGGTCACGCTGGTTCCTGTAGAAGGGCTTGCCAATGCCATCACCCTTGCAGTGGCTCGTCGGCCTGATGTCACTTGCTCCACCGCAGACTTCCACACAACCCTAAACCCTAAGCCTAAACCCTAAACCCTAATCCCTTTGGCATATCAGGTCCACCTCACTGGAGCCAAGGAGCTCAGAGCAGCTTTCCAATCTTGAGAAGGATGGGCGCATGTCCGAGGTGTGGAGAGCTGGCGAACCCTGACTTTTCAGGGCACTGGGTAGAAGCTGTGGAGGAGGTGTGGGGATACTGCTCGATTGCATTGGAGGCCGTGGTGCATGGCTGTGATTTTGCCTTTCGTGCTGAGGTTCTGACCTTGGTCAGGACTTTGAAGACCTGGGAAGTCTTATCTGGCACAGGCCAAGCAAGGTTAAAGCAGGAACTGGACTCCGTGAGAACACGCAAAACGGCAAAGACAAAGTGTGGACCGACACCTATGCACAAAAGGCTCTGTCGGAGGCCAACTGATCTGCGCTACCTCTTGCTATTCGCAGTGGCGAAACGATTGGACACTGCCGGTTTGAGAGCTCTTCTGAAAGTCCAATGCCCATGCAGCCCCATTATTTTGATAAAGTCCGAGGTGCTGCTTCGTCCAGTTCCTGAAGTACTGGAAGCACCGATTCTGGTTCCTGGAGCGCTTCCTCTCCAGGCGCAGGTGAAGTGTCGGAAGATCTGCTCAAGAATGAACTTTGACGGCCCCGTTTTGCTCAACAGTCCCATCCCCTGGCCTTGCCATCCTTACACTTGGATGCACATTTCTGGATCAGGTCATCATCGGCAGGCAAGAAGAAGGCAGCCACTCGGAACACCTGTGAGCGAATATGAGCGAACGCTGGCGTTGCACATGGTAGCTGATGTGCAAGCGCTACGGATTGAGGCTCCCGTAAATAGACACTCCAGTGGCCCGCCAGAACCGTTCCTGTCTACGGCATAACGGATCAGGGGGGGTTGATATGCGCTATTCCGATCCGCTGTACCCGACATCTAGCAGTTCATGGGATGTGCGAGGAGGTTTATGGGCTTCAAGAGGGGCTCCCTGGCATTTTCCCCCCGATCCTCAAAACACATTCAGATCTGCTAGGCTTATGTACGATGCATACCTGTGTGCTCCTCACGTGCGTCCTTAGTAACCTTAGCTTCTTTTTACAGGTATAGCTCTTTTGCAGCTATGCGGCCGCGCAAGAGAAGCGCTCCCTTGGCTCTAAGCCGCGGATCACGTGTTGTGTAGACCCTACTGCAGTTGACTGGGCTTCCCTTCGGTGCAAGTTGGATTGGTGTTATGACATTTTTGCCACCCCGCCCAGCAGCCCAAAGCTATACTGCAGGGTAGCAAGTCAGGGAAGCTGACGATTCAAAAGTATGAGCTGAATAGCAGAGCCATCCCAGGTCAATCATCCGCGACACCCGAAGCAATAAAAACCATCATACCTCCACTCGTCCGGAAAACTAAGACCAAGAGTTCCTAAGAAAAGGTTGGCTCAGACGTTCTAGGACGCAAGACTCCGAGAGGATCCAGCTCCTATTTGCTGCTGTTTGGCTATGGATCATGGGGCAGGCCAGGTATGTGCCGAATTTTCGAGTGGCAGAATAGCAGCCAACACCGCTGCAAAGCTAGGACGACAGTGTGGCAGGGGATCAGAGATGCAAAGCTAATTTCCAGCATGCAGCAGCATTCTGCTGTCTCCACCTTTGATGAGCGAAACCAAATGTCTCGACGTTGCGACTCCAAATGATTAATTGCATACCTGCTCTGAGCTCGTTTGGGACTCTTGGGGTGTCACTATCTCACTACTCACATCCGCCAACTGCCCCCCCCCCCCCGGCACCGGTTTTTCTTGTCCGGTTTTCGGGATACTTCAAGGTTCCTTGTATAAATCGCCGCGCCAAGAGATGCCAATTCGTGGATGGGTCGGCCTGGCCTAGAGACCGGGAGGCTAAAACAGGCGGAGTGGGTGTGCAGCATGCAGGATCAGATGAGCACAGAGTGGCAGAGACCGGCTGGAGACCAAGACGGCTTACACTTCAAGGGGTTTCGGGCTCTTGTGTTCTTGTGTTCTTGTGCTCTTGTTCTTATGCAGCATTGGGGTCGTGGTTGCGCCCAGTAGTCAGAGTTGGCTCCAAGACATGAGGCCTTCGTTTCTTCTTCGTACAGGGTTTCGGGTTCGCGGAGCTTGAGGATGCCATCTGCTACACCATTGTGCCCACTTCGCAAGAGCGCCGCCACAAAAATCGCGAAGTTCGGACCCCAAATTGTATAGACATGCTAGGGGGTTCTTACGGTGGGAATAATCGGAAAGTTTGATGGGTGTTGCATCGCGCCGCATGTAGATGGTGTGGGCGCAATCCCCGTTTTGAGTCGAAAGTGGGGTTTAGGACTTTGAGGGTCTGGCAGGCATAGCTTCAGAAACGGCTAAAGTCTCCGAAGTTAAACAGCCTGTCATGAGCAGCACGTGCTCAACCTGGGCATATGCTGGCCGCAAGCAGACACCAAACACCAACTACAAGGGACTTGACTGAAGCCAACTTCCTTAATTTGTGCTTATTGCCTATGGGCTCAGTTTGTTCTGAACCCCGAAACCTCAGCCGTGGCACCACTCAGGCAGCTCGTCGACTACTTGCAGGAGCTCCCTTCCAAGCGCTTGGCTTAAGAACGTGGTTCCGATTCCAGCTTAAAACAGAATCAGAAGTGAAAGGAAGTGAAGGCATCAAAGTTATCATCAAAGTCTTGCAGTGTGAGCAGTGGTGAAACGGGGAGACTTCAGTTTTCTTGCACGTCAGGTTCCCCTGAGCTGCCCTCAAGATGCTGAGCTCGACTGCCCCCTCCCACCCCTGAATCTGTGCGAGCAGACGAGATGCCAAGGTGCAAGTTGGTTTTGGCTCGAAAGAATAACTTGCGATGTATCTTCGTTCAAAGAATTGGCTCTTGTCGCATTCCTCCTTCCTTCCTGACTGCCTGCCTTCCTTCCTCCTTTCGGGGTTCATATTCTGGGTGTTGAAGCCTCTCTAAATGGCAGTCTGTTCTTTAAAGCAAGCTGGCACGCTGTAAAAAGAAGGGGCGTTGGCAGAGGACCAGGGGGGCCTGAGCACCACCTTACAATAAATAGGGCAGCTGTACTGGCCAATACCAATAACAAGTTTGGTGGTGTGTGTAGTTGGGACCATGTAGTTTTGCATGTGGCATTCTTCTTGAAGTGTACCAGCCCTGCCTAGCAGCGACCTTCTCTTCCTTCACACGCTCCCGGGCTCGATCCTGGGACCTTTCTGATGTGCAGGGGGGGGGGGGGGGGGTTGACTTGATTTGAAGCCTTAAGAGCGCCGGCAACTTGGACGTGTAGTTTCAGATCTTGCTACTCAAGGGGGTGCTTTCAGCACACACTGTGGAGAAGAATGTCCCTTATCAGCAATGAGGTTCCGGCCGTAGGGCTGCCTTCAAGCCACGATACAGAAGGCATGCTCAAGCTGGGGGCCCTCTAGGGTACAGTTGTTGAGTCGCAAGCATGCCGGGGCCCGGAATTTTTCAGGTACTGGTGGCAGCACGCTCGAAGGAAAAGGCTTAGGGTAATGGGCTAGGCATCCGAAAGCCCGATAATTTCCACGGAGTAGGGCAGCACTCTTCAACTGATGCTCCCAGACCCATGCCCAAAAACCCGAAAACTAACTGACACTTAACGGTGCATCATGTGTAGCCATGTGAAGAAGTACAATTGTACCTCCTTCACACCAGAGCAGGTGCCGTTGGACATCAACAGCCGAGGCTGAGGCTGATCTGTGAAATTCATCAAGATCTCGGCAACGGAGCACTCGGGACCGTGTGGCTGTTGCACGTTGCCACTGAAAGCAAAACTTCATGTTGACCGGCAATCTTATGTCACAATCGTCAAACTAAAGTCGCGCATGCGTTCTTTCATATTTGGTTCTTGCACATGGGCTGCTAGCAAGATGCCCGTGGCTCTGGTGAATCGTTGTCGATGACCTCATGCTGTCAAGCACTCTACTCGTGCAGAGTGCAGAGGATGCTTCAGCGCTATGCTCCACCCTTGGTAGGCATGGAATGCATCACTGTCCTTTGTGTAGAACTCCATCAGGTGGGCGTTGCAGCATGTCGGGTTGCCATTTCAACAGTACAAGGCTGATGTTTTCTGACCTGTCGCTTTGGGCTTGCGTGCCCTCAGAATCAACAAGGTGTCTGATGCAGCTACCTCGGGAAAAGGGTCTGATGTCAGCAGGGCTGCGGGGGGGGGGCACTGCACTTCACAACCTGGCAGTCAAGCCCTACAAGCAAGGCCCCCGGCAATGAAGTGGTCCACCTGCACTTCGGTGGCAGCCTCTGCACCGCCATTGTCGGTGGGTCGCTGCCCCAGCTTCAGAGATTTAAGCATCCTCAGTTCAGAGCTGGGGTGTCCCGTTAACCTATTCAGGCTTTTGTTCCGGAGCTTGCAGGTTTCTACCTCTCTGCATGCATCTTCTCGGACCGTTTCTACAGCAGGGGAAAGTGGCTTCAGTCCTGTCTAGGGTCGAGGATGAAGCTACTACAGTGACTTCAGGAGGATCGATTGCGCAGACCACGCGGACCTACTCCGCTTGCTAAGCCTGAACAGGGGTATCGAGCTGAGGACTTGTGCACGGAACCTCTGCAGATGCTTGCCATGTGGGCTCGAGCTCAGCCGGACGTGGGTGGAACTCTTGTTCGAAGTGCAATGCCCGGCATGAAGTCCAAGCACATGTGCATGATATGTGCACAGCTGTGCCGCATCTTCACAACTTTAGCGCTTCCTTTGTGGACAAACTTTTTGGAGTACTTGCTTCCCGAGGCATTTCCACCTGGTGCCGCAGCATGCCGGTGCTTTAACCTCCAAGAACCTCCTGGATGCTTGTCTGTTCCTTCTCTGCCTTGCCGGGTTGGGGGCCACACTGCACATTGCACAGGTTAGACGACATCGGGAGACTTCTACCTGCCAGTTCCGCCTGAAAGCTTCCCATGCCTCAGAGCTAGAGGGTGCGCAGTGCTCCAACGAATGCTTCAACTGACTTTGACAAACTCTCAGCTGCATCTTGGAACCTCTTTGAATCCTCTGCACGTTTGGACATCTCCAAGGATTACTCGAGTGATCCTAACTTACAACTGCGTTTCTACTCAGACTGTTCTAGAAAGGTCGTGCTTGGAACACGTGAAATCGGATAGGTTGATCTAGTTTTGCCGGATGCAGTGCCTGGTTGCGCCAGTCGAACACACCCTCCTTGTCTTATATGAAGACGAAGGGCCGAGATATGTTCGACTCCGCTTGCTGGGCATGGAAGTGCCTGGGTGCATGGACGGGTTTTTTTCGCTGGGTCTGCAGTCCATTCGGAAGGCATATCCTTTGAGAAGTGACTTCTTTTGCTACACCGGCTGCCGTGAAGGACTTCCTTAAGTTACGAAACCCGAAGCCCTTTTTGCCAGAGGACTCTCTAGACCCTAGACCCTAGACCCTAAACCCTAAACCCTAAACAGCAGTCCACACGTACACGCCAAAGCCCCGAAGCTGGGGTTGCGAAGCGGGAGACCCTTCTGGCATCTTCTGGCTGTTTCAGGAGGTACGCAGAAACTGAGCTAAGTGAAACACACTTGGAGTTTGTAAACGCTTGGTTAGCACTGGGCTACACGGAATACATGTTCAATCGTAATGGAGTTCCACTTTCTGCATCGGCTTGACATCTTCCACACACCTGAAACTGCTGAAGACGTAAGTAGCGCCAACACCACGAGAAGCCCAGCAAAAGCATCGCAAGGCCAAGATCCCTCACTCATTTGCTTTGCTCGTGCAAAAAGTATGCTAGCTGCATGTAGGATGCAGGTTCACCAAGTTGGCATCCACATTGCCTCCAAGAAGTCCTTGGCAACATTCGATGCCAACAAGTACCACCTGCAGCCTGCGACCCATTCTCCACGGGCCCATGGGCCCTAGATCCTGAGCATGTGAATGTTGTGAGACCACGGAAGCCAAGTCGCGCTCTCCGTCCCGCTCCTGGCGATGACGATGTCGCTGCCGGGCGTGCCGTACTTCCTCCAGTCAAACAATGTTGCCGCACTCAGGGCGAACAACCTACATCCTCTGTGGTATTCGTCCATGTTAACAACCCCACTTCCTCTACGAAAGCACGAAAAGCAGCAACCACTTGCATGGGCCATGACTGTACAATATGGCCTGTGAGGTAGCTCACAATTGAGATTCTTATGCCCGCAGGCGAGCAGAAACCAACCACAAATATTCTGGAAGGGAGCTGGCAAAAGAAGCATCCACGGTGTCTGGACCCTGCTGCAAGGCTACAAGTTTTGGCTTTATATGAAGCCCTGTATAGCCCTGTGTTTTCCATCACAGAGTTTAGACTTCAAGCTCGTCATCCTTAGGAAGCGTGAGCGCGCCGAACGAGCTTAGCAAGTTCAGCGTCTTCCCAGGCTCCTGACTAGCACACGGCCAGAAGCCCACCACACGAAGAGGCGCATGGGCGACGGGTGCGGCACCTAAGGTTTGCTGCAACACATCGAAGACTTGGGGTTGGTGGTTGGTAAAGGGACCCAACATCGTTGCGACCTCGCAATGTGTTCTCGTGGCACCTACCAGCCTACTTCCAAGGACGTTAGACATGCAAACCTCAGCGTGACCGTATCGACCGGTCCGCGTCAGTCCAAGACAATCCCCAGGACGCGATGCTACATACATCCAACTTGTGGATGGCCACAACTTACATTGGAGGTAGGCGTGCCCATGCATGTCTATGGCGGCCTTTGTAGACAGGGTGAAGTCCTTTGGGAAGAATGAGCATGCGATGCCTACTTCCAAGCCTGAACGGGAAGCCACCCGAAAGTCTGTGCGCGGAAGGACTGTTTCCGGGACCAGGCTTGGGGGTGTATCTTCGATTTTGGAACACATCTACGTTGGCTTCTCTTCGGTGCGTAAACATCATGCTTTGTGTGAATCGCGCGTGCTGGGATCGCCAGTGCAGCGGTGCTTGAAGTGAACTGTGACGCGAGAAGTGATGGCCTTTGTCTGACTGTAGTCAGGGCAGATAGTCGGATGGCGGCCTCGCCTTGCGTACCAAAGAGCTCATCACCCGCTGCTTTCGGGCACCCTGTGAGTGTGCTATCTGGCATTTTGGCCTCTCGCCGGTGTCAAAAGTGAAGACTACAGAAGCATCCAGTCACAATGTGTCAGCTCGAGCAACCATCTTGTGGAGGTTCCGACCGACAAAGTGATTGGGAGCTCCAACAATTCAGATGCACAGGTGTCCCTGTCCCACGCACTCGCCAAAATTGCACACGGATTCAGTACTGCACGGGAGCTACGAGAGAGCGTGACTATCTGTGACTATGCTTCCACTGGCTGAAAAGGCACCCTACCACTCGCCAAGGAAAGACTCAACCTCAACCGAGCCCTCGTTAAGGCCAGAGTTGGCTCCACGTGATACGTTGATCCGAGTTGCACGAGTGTGCCAACTCTAGAATCTGCATTGTGCGGTCGATGGCGGCACCCGCCATTACGGAGGAGTAATACCTCGTTGTCGAGGTGTCACAGGAACACGAATCTTCCGAGTTTTTGGGGAGCTCATGTCACTCGTTAACTTGGCACTCATGATGGAAAACCCTTCCTGGCAAAACCGACATGACCTCCTGAACCAACAAATCGTAAATCCTCCTCGAAGCTCAAGGCAGGATACACCGAGAGCTCAGGCGCATCGACAATGGTGACCTGTACCAAAGCACTGGCATCCCTAAACCCTAAACCCTGAACCCTAAACCCTGAACCCTGCGGACTGGTCATCTTCAACCTACCCGAAGACGGGGTGGAGCCCTGTGTTGACCCCCGGTTGCGGTAAGATGGGGCTGGCTTACTCGGGTGAGCCTGGGAGGTATGGTTTGTACACCGGGGCTTACCGTTAGCAATTCAGACGCTCCAGTAAAAGAATTCAGCATCTCAGCTGCAGTGTGGCTCGGCCTTGATCACATCCCAGGCCAAGGAATCTCTGACAGGCCCTGAGCTCAGGAAGCTAGCCGCGCCGTTCGTATGGGCACAAAAGCGATCAAGCTCTGCAGTCTGACATCCAAACCTTGTGAAGGTCTTCCTAGGCGAGGCAGCCTGGGAAATAATCAACGGAACATGCGCGAAACATGTCCTGGCACTAGACTCGCTATGAGGGCTGTCAAGCATGCAGCCACGGCGCCGTGATGAAACATCGCGTAGGTTAGCCACTGCATCGCCCAAGCGATCGCGCTCTTGTGCTCATCCGAATGGCCCCTCAGATTCTTCACCTCGGAGTTGCATAATCAGTTGAGCATGAACCATGGTCGCGAGCCTGTGTCGGAATCTGCCGGGACAGCCACCCGTTCCCAACGGGAACAGGTGTTGGTGGAACCCCCAACTCCTACAACCAGCTCCACTGAAGTTCTGGCAAGGCAACCACCTCATCCAAGGCCATTGATTCCGAAGGTTCGCTTCGAGCCAATCGCATCCTGAGCTCTTCTTGACGCGTTTAGGGAAGGAAACTCAGGAAGTCTCTGTCACCTGTTTATCACCAAATGTACACAGTCTGCTTGCTGGAGACTTGACAGGCAGCAAGTCTGCACAGGCTCTTCTTGTCCTAGAGTTCGCAGGAATTACGTGCATTGATTTGCGTACCTGATGATTTGCATCTGCGGAGTTCCAACTCCTCGTAGGTAAGTCAAGGAGCATCTTTTTCCAGAGTGCCCCACCTGCCTGTAGACCATGGTCACAGAGGGGAATGAGAACTCAGACTTCAGTCATGAGTCATCTTGTCATCGGTCTGAGAATTTTACTCTGCGTGGTGCTCATGTTTAACACTGAAGCTGGGGCTGCAAGACACAGAAAAGAGACTTCAGCACGCCCATCTCCGCCTGGTATTCTTTGGGAACTTGCAAAGCCACCTTGAACTGGTCGCGGAAGCCCGGCATGCAGTCCTGACATGACTCGATACCCGAACTCACTCTCCATCGTCAGGCACGAGAGTCAGAGGCAAGTGGGAAATGTGTGAATTGAATTGGTCAGAGTACGTTGAAGAAGACTGAACACTCACGGAGAAAAGTGAGCGTGAAAGTGTATGCTGCTGGCTGTTTCTTCTTGCCTGTGTGATCACTTCACGCTTTATCTGCATCGTGCGTGAGACTGACCATCGGGTGGAGCCTGGTGAACTTCTCGTTGCTGCATTCTCGTCGCTGGGGAGTTTGTTGTGGAATCGACGACGTTAATGTCTTGAAGAGGAAGATGAGTGGTTCCATTCCGAAAAGGATCTCCGGAAAGGCGAGCCATGCAGTTCCAATTGTAGAGAGTTGAGAAGAACATCGTCAGCCACAACAGAAGACTTCGATGAGATACTTATTGAAGAACAAAACAGAGACAACTTAAGGGACATAGCGGAAGTGGTACTCATAGTCCAAACCCATCCTCATGTTTGGTCAAGTCCCTGCTGCTGGGGTTGTGAGTTTCGTGCTCTGCCCGTGTGACATGACATGTTCATGTCTTACCTGTGCGTTTGATGTTGATGCCCGCTTCCTGTTGTGCAGGTGCTCTTTCAAGGTTTCTACGGCCTTCAAGCAGGTTTGGGATGCGGGTGCCATGCTCTCAACATCTTGAAATGCTTGCTCTGACCATCTGTTCAAGGCATGCCGCTGCACATGCGAACAGACCATGCTTGCACGCGGTGCCCGGCCAACACTGCACAAAAAGCTGACTTTCGACAAGGATCACAGAGGTTGTCGTTGTTAACTTCTTCCCGATATTTCAATGAGCGGACCTTGGCTGTCTCAAACACGCCCGTCACTGCCAGCGACCATGTCACTTCGACTGTCCGGCTCCAGCCCATCCCACGATGGCTGTTGCAAGTTCCGCAACGATTACACAACCCTCGCCATGTTGCGGTTTCCTTCAGGGCAGGCGGCACCTGAAAGCAAGCATGACTGTGCCTGCCATCCACAACAGCACAACAGGCCAGGCCTCGTTGGGAGGCAAACGCTGGATTGAGCTTTTGCCCGCAGCCGGAGGCCCCAGCAGCATCACGACTTCCTTGAGTCATGGATCTTTGACAGTGTGGGGGTTGTCTGGGTTGGCTTGGCGAAGTGCCTGTACTCGAATTCTGCAAAGTTCCGCAGCCTGAAGGACTCGAATTCTGCAAAGTTCCGCGGCCTGAACTACTCGAATACTGCAAATTTCCGCTGGTGCATTGGCGCAACACAGGCTGATATTTTCGGTATCTGGGCACCGCCACCACTTGCCAAGAAGCTGACGCAGAGTCTACGCAGCCCCAAAGAACCAAACGACCCCAATCCAGTATGCAGCGCAGGCTCCGGATCTGGGAGGTTGCCGATGCATTCGGCCTGCTTCTCGTGGCAGCGCCTAACGAACTCGGCAAGGCCCAGATTCCTGCAGCCAGGTCCAGAACATGCTCAGGCAGCAGCGGAACAGTGCTGGTCAACAACAGGAAGGTTGAGCTATAGAAGGTCATCTTGATTTCAAATCAGGCGACGCTACTGGCAACCGTGGCGCGGCCTTTCCGCGTCTTCACACTCTCCTCTCAAATCGCTTAGACCATCAAAACATGCCAAAACCCTCTGCGTGCAAAAATCCTCACACATAGATGATCTTGCGGACATGCCATGGAACCCACGAACCCCTCCCCCAGCTTTTGAACCGTCAACTGTCAACCTACCAGTATCACATGATTTGGCTCAAGAATACTCGAGCCGTGATTGGGTCAATGTGTTGCTTTTACGGCCAGCCATGAACCATTTGAGGTTGTTCATGGTTTGGGTGGCCAACACATTAACTACACCATCAACCCATTAACCCAAAGGTCTCCAAGGGACTCCGGCAAACGAATGGACTAAATCGCGGCTCGCACACCAAAGCACCCAGGTGGTTGGGTGAATGGGTGCGAATGGCCAATCGTGGAATCATGGGGCTTGCACGAGCCAACGGGTTGTGGATTCGGCCAATCATGGGGCAAAAGTGATGGGATTGTTTGGCGAATTCATGAACTAATGAACTAGGCACGCAAAGTATGCTTAGCCAAAGTCAGAAAAGGCAGCTGACCGGTTTCCCTGCTAGATGTAAAGCATCGCGGCTTTTCGCGACAATGGTTGTGCATGCCTGCACAGTTCTTTCTTTCCCTTAATGCCGCTTCAGGCTCTTGACGCTAGGATGGACGAAGACGCAGCGCATGGGATACTGTGGCTCCACCCGGCACTTCCTGAGACGTTCAGGTGTCTGTAGTACATGTTGTGACAGATGTGACAGAGCCGAACCAGGGTTTAGGGCCTAGGGTGTTTTGCCACCTGCCTAGCAGCCCCGCAACAACACTGCAGCGATGCAAACGTGAGCAATCGGAGAAATAACTACTAGTACAGGAAAAAGCTTCAAGTGTTCTTGCCTACGCGAGGTGAGTGAGGGTTTAGGGTTTGGGGAATCTCGAGACAGGGCGCTGGACCCAGCGCAGTCGCTGAACGGATTTATGCCCGGACACGATGAAGGCCTGCAAGCTTGAAAGTGAATGCCCACCTCACACAATACATGCGCAGAGAAAACCCCCGAACAGCTTGGTTTGAGAGTGGCGGCCGGTCCTTCGAAAGGTGGTCCATAAGAGTACCACCGCGGCCTGGCGTGCGCACACAAGCTCACCCACTCATACAGACCCCGCAGACCGACCCAACCCCCCACACACGCCCAGGCCTGGTTCAAGCCCCGCGAATTCGTCCTGGCACTCCTGACAAGCTGTCTCAGCGCAAGAGATGGCTTGGACTCTCGCAATGGCAACAGATGACTTGCCGCTGGGCACAGTCTCCCCTGAAGTTCGACCTTTTCCTCTGCGAACTCTGAACAAGCCTTCTCAAACGTGCCTCGTGCGGGGTGAAGAGCATGCCAACTTCTTCTGGCACGTTGACCCCAGGCAGATCTGCTACGCCTCGCGCATGCGCAGCCGGTTTCCGTCCCAGCTTTGCAGCTCGGCGGGCTTCCAGTTCTCTCTCAAATGCCCTGTGCGAGTTGAAGAGCCAAAAGTGTCAGGCTCGGAGGGGCCCTCTCCAAACTTGTCCCGAACTTTCAGTATCCCACACCTCCTACCCTCACCCATGTGTTCCTTGTTTTACCACTCTCACATTCGGGCTGCCTGTTGCGCAAGCCTCTCTCGAAGCCCTGAAGCCTAACAGCACCTTCACACCCGCGATCTCCGGTTTGGGTTGCCTCGCCGCTGGGCTGGCCCAGGCCGAGGCGGGTCGCGCAGCGTTAGAAGGATTTTATTGTGTATTTCTGTTATTGTCGCATGATGTGATTGTTTTCTTATGTGACTGCGTTAGTATATTCTCCCTCGTCCTTCCAGCGGCAGGTAATCTTCGGCGTCCTCGGGCCTCGTTGGGCGGGGATAGCGCTCGACTGCGAGTGCACTCCACTCTCAGTTTAGAACTGTTGCTAGGGGATCCCCGGTCTTCCTTTGTAGGACACACCGGTGGAATCCCTTAGTGTATGCTTCAGAATGATGGGCTGCATCTGGCTTTGGGGCCACTGCTTGCAGGTGCCCACGATCGCCGAGACCCACTCGTCATTCTTCAGGAGCCTGAATCCACGAGAATGCCCGAGTAAACAAGAGACAGTCGTCGAGCTACCAGTCTTTTGAACCCATCCTGCTCATCCTATCGGATTCTATCTGCATTTCAGCACCCAAGCTTCGAGGTTAAGACGCCCGCATGTGAGTTCAGCCAGAACATCCTACCTGCACAAAGAAGTGGCCTGAGGAAGACTCGCCGGCCCACCTCCTTCCACTCCTGTTACATCGCAGTATGTCAGAGAGGCTGTCAAAATCGCTGCGATACATTGCATCTGCATTGGCACGGACACGGAATGGCGCCCACTCGGCGCAAACAAAAGCGTAAAAGCACTTGAAATCCAGCAGGACCTCTCATCACACACCCCCAAGATCCCTCAAGCGTTTCAACCAGATGATCCTTGCCATAGGGTGCCAGCCACCCATCGTCTTTCGCAGCTGCAACCCACATCAGGTCCTGGGCTGAGCGCAACAAAGGGTATCCTGGGAGCTAGCCTAGGCTCAGGGGTACTGGCACGTGCCTGTTCAGAACCCTCCCTCAGGGGCTCGTACAGCCCAGCAATGCAGAGGTCTGAAGAGTGCCAGGCGGCTGTGGCGTTGTAGGATTTGCCATCCCAGCACAGGACGCTCAAGGGACTTGCTGACGACACTTTCCCATAGATATACCTTTCTCTCGACGGGAACCCAAGGCTCGAGGAGGCATGTGGAGAGCTTACTACTGAACTAGTAGTTGCTCAAGAACCCCCCCACCCCCCCCCCCCCCAAAAAAAAAAAAAAAAAATATGTATATATATATATATATAAGAAAATATTCTTCCTTACAATGGTAAGATAGGGATTCTTATCCCTTATATTTTCGGGGTTCTTAAGCAAATCGCAGTGCGCTGTTGAGGCAGCCCCGTCGACAGATTGCTTTTATGCGTGGGTTGCGGGCAAGCGAGCAATGAGATAGCATCCGCCCATACAGTGACAGCTCGATGCTGAATGAGTGGCACAGAGGGCAGCTAGTGAGTTCTTTGCAAAGCAGAATATGTCCAACGGCTGACGGCGAATGTCATGGCGTAGTGGTTGCGAAACCTGCCGACCTGGCCTTATACATTCAGCTACCAGAACCGGAACATCAAGTAATGGGTCAAATCCAAAAAGCCAAGATGCTGCGCCTGACCACTCACATTCAGGCGGGCGATCGCTGCAGATCCTGTGGACAAACCAGGCTCCACGAACTTCGGATCTGCTGCAGTTCGATTGGCGAAGGCAAGCTTGACACTGCTGGAGGCCTCGGTACCCAAGAGCTAGCACCATATGACAAGCACGAAAGATGGCCGTCAGATGGCCGCAGGTGATGCTTTTTTACTTTTTTGGAGCCATTCCCCAACCCCCCGTGCTTCCGTGCTTAGGACAACAGGTGAGATTCGAGGAGCGTTGCTTTTGGATGGTCCCTGCGCTGTCGATGGCGTACCGATCACCTAAGCACCTTTGCTCCACAGATTCAGAATCCCTCTGCAGCCTAAAGAAAAGAGTTTCTTTGCCACGGCGCACTTCTCGCTCGGGGTCGCGTGCTGCAGCAAAGCACCATCGCATTCTGAAATGCCTGGCGCTGCTCATCAAAGTATCGGTGGTCTGGAGCTTTCAAGCCTGCACCCCAAATACTCCCAAGGACTGGTACCATGAAGCTCCCACACGAACCTCCTACGTGGACAGCACTTGCAAACTCGGAACATGCTCTCCTCTCCCTGTGCTGTCAGATTCAACAGCAACCCCGAGTCCCCAAAGAAGCAAAGTACCCACCTCCATGGTGCCGGCCGCTGAAAAAAAGCAGCAGCTGCCTCCCTCCTCTCTCTGAAGTTCCTTGGAACTTACTCGCCGAATGAGCGGAAGAAGCGGGAGGCTGCCAACGTATAAAAAGTTACGACCGTAACAACTGAGAGAGTAGCTCAGTAGCTCAAGTGACAGAACCAAGGGCAGTTCCTAGCTTGAACTGCTCTCTTCTGCACCTTTTCAACCCTTTGAGCCCAGCCCTGGAGTGGACAGTATGCATGACGCACTTCCAGTGCACTTATGATAACTAAGCAGGGCTGTTTCGAACCAGAATTCGCAGCACATGGAATAGAAGCAAGTGCCAGAACCGCAGCATTCGCACCATGCGTGCTGCTTCTACACCGTCACGGTCATAGGCTGTGCCAGACACGGGTTTGAATCGGGCTGGGTGACCACACGCAACGCTAGCAAAGAGATAGCAGGCAAAGCTAATCGACACTCTGGTGCCGGCCATTCCTGAGCTTTCCGAAACCCGAAACCCTAAACCCCAAACCCCTAAAACCTCAACCCTCAACCGTAGTAGGGACTTGTTTGCATGATAAGCACTGTTGGTGTGGGGCAGCCTCCGCTCCATCGATTCATGTTTGCGCTGCAGATCGCCCTGGGAGTAGCCCTTTTGCGAATCCAGAAGTCTCACCTGTCTACATCCTACGGCAAGCCACCATGCAAGCAGAGATTTCTTTTGCATTTGCGCTCGTGTACCGGCACTTGCCAAGATTTCTGGCGAATTTTGATCCTTGCAGGTAGAAACGGTTCTGATGCCTTCTAACGACTGGCTTTGTTGTCATAGTTCTAGGTGTGAAGAGGCGTGGAGACATTTGATGGCACTTCTGCAAAACCTATTGCACCAGCCACTGTCCACGGCGCTTGTGCACGCATGAACGCCTTGAGGGAGCTGGCAGCAGCTTTCCTTCTCACTCCGTTCATTACACTAACCGAGGGACATTACCAGACCCGTAGCTTGCAGTTGCACTGTGCGCCATGGACTCAACAAAAAGAACTCCTCCAGCTTAATTCAATTATAATGGTGAAACGTTGGTGGCACTTTGGGGCCCCCTCTTCCAGCACATGCTTGCACGTAGGCATGTCGCAACACATGGTACAAGCACCAGGCGGGCACAGAAAGTCCACCTATAGAAACAGTTCCAGCGATCAGAGTGCATCACATGGTCAGCTAAGGATGAAAGCGGTACCCATGGGGCAGCGCAGCGTGATCAGGGGTTGGGCAACCAATGCATTCTGAGTCTGCGGCAATCCGCCATACTGTAGCTTTTGAAGAGGACTTCTAGAGGGAACTCCTAAGTTCATCTGATCCCTCCCGGCATGCCCCGAATCAGCGAAGCAAGAAGTTACAACTGTCGACAGTGTGCCGGATCTTCCAGTTCAGAATCCCGGGTACTGCCGGCTCGTGACTCAGCCTACGAAGATCGAGCCTGCACATTGGGCATGCGGAACATGCAAAGCAACATAAGAGGCTGAAGGATGGCCATGGGCAAGTAGGTGGAACCGGGTGGCTTGAATGGTAGGCAGACGTTGGTCAAGGACCACAAATCCGTGTTCTGCAAACCCCCACTCAAGCTTTCCAGCGGACTGCTTTCGAAGGCAAGGCAAGGGAGCCCGAGTGGACAAGTTGGAGCATGGCCTTCTGCCATAATTTCGACTCGTTTCAAACGCCAGAAGCGGTTTAGGACAAGAACCTCGATGCCCACAAAAGCTGAAAAAATTGATGCCACGTGCACCAGAAGGAGGTGGCAAGCTGGTCTGGGGGCGAGTTAGTTCCATGCCTGCTGAGGGTATCTTTTCTCGGGGATTAGCTGCACTCCTCTGCGGTTCACTGCGCCTCCCCGTCTCGGGTTTCTCAAGGCCTAGGGTCTTACTGTAGGCAAGGTTCGGGTGTGCCCATGACATGCAGTGGCCCGGTACTCTATGCGCTTCTGCAAACACAGCGTAGTCCTGCCTGATCCTCTGTTGGGAAAAACGCTCCGAACTTCAACGTGTCCTAGGCAAAGGCAAGGGGTGCACATGGATGCGGGACGCACGTCCGCTTCCAAAGGCCTGCTACGCCGATTCAACATCGACAAGCGAACTGCAACTTCACGAGCAAAGGGCAGCGAGCAGCGGAACTTTCATGCACCGAACACGGGAGTGACATTGGAGAGGTGCTATGATCGCCTGACTGCTGCCCGCGGCGGCGTGGCTCAACGCGGACATGCGCACCCCGCAGGCAAAGCATCCAACTCGTTTTTTCCATTTGAAAGTAATTTGATCTGGACTCAATCACCCTCAAGCATGAGCCTGACTGACTGCTGGCAAGCGTCATACATCTCCTGAGGCACGACACGCTGGTCGCCATTAACATCCAGTCCTTTCTGGGCATAGCGGGCCTGCTCCGCCTTGTGGGCGAAAATTCTGCAGATGCAAGAATGGGTAAGCATAGTCTTCGGCATGATTGAGTTTCGGTGCTGCGCCTTGAAGAACTGAATTTAAGACGGGTTAACAGTTAACAACTCCTTCGGTGATTTCTGTGTGTGGGAGGAGGCTGCAGCTGTTTTTTGTTAGCTCACTAATGTAGCTCGTGTTTTTCAAACGTCGGCAAAAAAAGCCGCTCCAGCCTTGCGAAAACGAGGGGCACGAACTATGCACATAAGGGAATGTGTGCAAAGGGGGGGTTTCTAGCTCTGAACCTGTACCTGCAACCTAGGCGAATACGCAGGTGAAGTCTGAGCGTCTCTTACGCTTCAGGAAGCAACGGCCCCGCAACTTGATCTTACTAGCTCTCTGCTGTGTCTTTGCAGCAGCGATCTGCTGCAGGGAATTGCAGTCATATGTTTGGCCGCCAGGAGGCCGTGAGGGGGGGCAGGAAGGCCGAAGCAAACCTCACCTGGGAGGACATGGCACGTAAAAGGAGTGCCACGTGGGTGCACCTCATAGTGCCTATGAAGTGTTCGTTGAAATCTCGGATGCTTACGATCCTGCAGTCCTACAGCTTGAGGCCGCAGTGTCAGCTGTGGACCATAGAGCCCCCGGCACTGTTGAACCCTGAAGCAGCCTGAAGCATCAAACTGACGATTCCTAACTTTGCACGTCCTGGAGCCAATTTGTCCAACGCATCTGCATGTCCAGGTGGCCATTTCCGTCTCCGAGATCTCGCCATTCTGCACGCAGGGGCTTGCTGTGTTGGGGTGCAAGCAATGACCCAAGGAAGTCCACCCAAAGCTGCACTGCACATCAACATCTCCATGGCACACAAGAGGTACTCTTGACTCTTGACAACTCCCTTCATCTACACCTCAAGACTCGACATGCCTAGAAGGAGATTGAAGGCTCTAAATGGGCTCCTGATCTGCGTCCAAAGCTTTGAAGGCCGTCTCCGGGGTGACTGAACCCATGCCCTGGGCAAACCTTGGCATGGGGAAGTTTTTGGTCCCCCTAAACCCTAAGTCCTAAACCCTCAACCCTCAACCCTCAACCCTACACCCTAAGCCCACCTTAGGCGCTGAAGGTGCGAAGCCTTTCGGGGGGCGGACTACCACCGGCCCTGCGTAGCTCACTCCCTAGGCCTTCAAACTCGCTGGGGTTCCTTACGGGCACTTTACGGGCTGCATGGGCCTTTGTGGGTGTGCTGCATCTCTTGTGTGAAAGAAAAAAAGGGGGTGCCTGCTGAAAATGCGAAACTCGTGCCGGATGCTCCCAGCATGTGATGCCGTTCCCAAGGCTCCCGGCTGGGCAATGGTCAGAGGCGGTTGGGAGAGGTGCATGTCCTCAGGGCAACAGGTCTCCTTGCCTCGTTTTCTTGGCAATGCTGGCCCCTCACAAACTTAACAAGACTCAGAACGGATACGAACTTCACGACCCTGCCACCCACTCTCCCATGCCTTGAGGACCTCTGTCTCCCGCTGCGCATTCTTACTCCGCATGTGCGACTGGCCCTGGCTGCAAAGCTTTGAGCTACCGCAGGGCTTTCACCTACAACATCTTGCAGCTTGCAATGTAAGCTGCTTCTGGTTCTTAGATGCTCTAGCCTATTTGTGCTCACTTGCTGTGTAAGTCCACACATGTCCACACTCTTTGGGTGGAGTGGAACCCGTGAGTTGGGACTGCAAGTCTTTGGGATGTGCCGCAGCATCCCTGGCTCAACTCCCGCGATTGACACGAAGACAAGACTTACCTGCTACAGCCATCTTGCGATGGAAAGTGTCACGTCCGAGAGCGACTGCACAACAACCATCGTAAGGCAGACTGAACGCAGTACATCCAAGCGTGAACTCACAAGGATAACCTCTTTCAATGGACATAAGCAGTCCTGACCTCCGAAATAAAATGCCCAGTGCTCAGCCTGTGACTTCTGCACGTTTGCTTGCACATAGCGTTTCCGATTGAAGGCCTCGGCCCGGGTCTTGGAATTCAGTCTGTCATGTAAACGTAGGATGCGCATGTATTCGCACAGCCCCTTCCATCATGCCGCCCCATGTCGCGACCACAAGCGCAATCATGACGATACACAAGGCGAAAATGGCACTTCTTCTCACATGCCTAACGATGGCACGTAAAAAGCATGCACCTGTGCGCGGACTCGGAAGGTGCAACCTAGAGCCCATTCAGCTTGAATTGAAAGGCGTTGTATTGGCTTCAGTTTCTGACTCGCATGACATCTTCGTGTGTCGGGGAGGGTTAATACGCAGTGAATGCTTTATTGATGCACGACTCGAACCCGAATCTGGACTCAGCGGTCTGACTTTACAGCCCAATCCTCAAGAGAAATCCCGTTTTTTCCTGGGTCAGAACCCAAGCCCAAGGCCCTTTTGCAAGGGCCCCAACTGGCATGGTAGTGGCTGGCATATGCTGGCATGGCAAGCGGCTAGCATGTCTGCCCTCAGGATACTACTATGCCAGATGGTGGCCGAGTGGCGTTGGCGAACTCTTGGCTTTCCACCATTCCATCCTGCGGCAGAGGCATTGCAATGCTTCTTGCCGGTGCAATCTACACAAGCCAGCGACGGAAGCACAACTCACTCTCGAATTCTGGAGTTTTTACCTGGCATGTAAAGCAAAAGAGGCAAGAACCTGGCTCCCAACATTGTTCTAGCCTGTCTTGGCCTTGGCTGACAACTTCGAGATCCCAGCCACATCCCCAGTGGGCTCAGTAGGGGCCACTTGGGTATATAGAAACTATGTAAGGGTGTAAGGGTCCCTTTTAGGGGTCCTCCTTATATTCCTATCCGAAACCCTAAACTCGAAACCCAAAACCAGGAGATCCTGGTTCGAGTCCAGGCTCTGGAAAACGCCCTCGGCAGCGGGGCCCTTCACGGGCTGCGGGAGCTTTCCCAGGCCCGCAAGGAACCTGGGAAGCGGGCCGCAGTAAGAAGGCATCCCTAAACCCTAAACCCTAAACCCTACACCCTAAACCGAAACCCATGGGCCCGCTGGCTAGCCCTGAGCCACGGTGTGCTATCTAGTCCAGCAGCTCATGGTGACGAAAAGTCAGTGCGGTCTCCTACTTTGACTTCCCCTTGTTTTCTTAACTTGTTGCAAGCGCTCGGTTTGGGCTTGAGAGGTCAATTTCGCCCCCCCCCCCCCCCCCCCCCCCCCACCCTCACCCACCCACCCAATGCACCCCAAGCCGAAAAAACATCCATTGATAGATAATTACACCGCGAACTCTCCATGTTTTCAAGCCTAGCCCTGTCGTGTATTGTCGTTGTCGTAACTTAACTCTCACAAACAGGGAAATGGAAGGAAGGAACAGGAAGCAGGAATCATACCCGGAAATGGGAGCCTCTCAGTTCCCGATAGTTCTTTCTCTCCACTCTCTCGTTCCACTCTTTGTCTTTCTCTTATCAGGACATGCGGGCCGGCGAGGGGGGGAGGGGGGGGAGGGGGGGAGGGGGGGGAGGGGGGGGGAGAGGCAAGGAACCAAGAGGATTCGGAACGGAGGAACAGAAGGGCAGCAAAGGCATCCTACCGTTTCAGCGCGCCTCGTCATGGAAGAGATCAAGAAGAATGTTTCCAGGGACACAATTCAAATGCTGTAAGGGAATTCTACCCTTTCCTCTTCTGTCACTTCATCCGCATTGGCCTTTTCTGGCTTTTCCGCTCATGTTTTGTTGCTATCAGAACACTATGGACAGATTGGGTGGGCGCTTCCCCCCTCCTTTCCTCTTCCTCTCGCCTTGTCTTTCAGGAAACGGGAAAGGGTGGAAACTAGAGGAGAGGCCATGTGGGCAACCTCCTTTTCACGTAATCCTATCAGGTTGCCGTTGGCACGGAGAAAGGACCTGTCCTTGCCTCGCGGGCTCCAAGCCGCAGCTTCCATTCAAGGCAAGCCCGAAGCGCCCTAAACCCTAAACCCTTCTTGCTAAACCCTAAACCCACATAGTGGACCTGTAGTGTATGCGCAAGCTTGGCTGTGCGGACTTGGGAGTTTTTTTTCTTTGAGCACCCTCTTCATTCTTGCCTCTTCTGCGATGGTACAGTGTTCTTCTCCTGTTCACGCTCTCCACCTTCTTTCTCCACCCATCACTCACCCACTTCTGATTTCTGACGGCATGAAGAAAAGGAAGCGGAATTCACGTGGGAAGAAGGAGAGGAGTGGAGCTAGCATGTGTGCCCTTTGCGGCTTCCTACGTTCGTGTCGCTGTTCTGTCTGCGAATCATTAGCTTTTTCTCTCGCAACGGAACGAGAAAGCTTCAAGACAGAGATCGCAAAGAGAGGGGAACAGAGGAGAGGGACACAAACAATAAGAAGAGCAACCATTTCAAACACCTGAAACCTGCCCGGAACCAAGCCATTGTTCAAACTTGTCGTCGTCTATTTTGTCTCCCTCACTGCTCTCTTCTGATTTCTGGAACAAGTGTGGAAATCTCTCCCTCTCCTTCTGCAATCCGTATATAGGCCTGATTTTCAGTCTTTTCAAGAGATAAGAGGCAGAGAGAAGATGTAGAACAATCCAGTAAGTGCTCTCCATGCCGTCTTCCTGTCGTATGGTTCTCGTGATCTTTTCCCTCTCAGAATGGAACAGGAACATAAAACTCAAAACAGGAAGAGAAATCCCTCCAAACCCTGAAGTCTTCGTCATGGTTGTTTCATTGCAAGCATGAAGACGACACATGCGAAAGCCTGGGTCGCAATAACATGAAGGCTCCTTGCCGACATGGCAAGCCCTAAGCCCTAAGCCCTATAAACCCTAAACCCTATACCCTATTTCTGCAGCCTCAGCCCTGCACTCGCCGTGTGCTGCGATGCCGTCCCCGTCTCGGTCGAAGCTGCGAAGAGCGTGCTGCGCAGATCCTTTGCCTCCAAAAGAAGCGGCAGAAGGCGTTGTGAGATGGCGTGGGTGGGCAGCGTGCCTTTAAAACGTGCAGAGGCTGAACCGAGAGATCATCGGATCACCGTGAAGAGTGAATGAATCCATTTCACATCTCAGTTTCCAATACCTGGTTTCTGGATTGGCCACTTGGTGGTTGTCAAGAGCGGGACTTGGAGATAACTGCCTGTGGAGGGGGGGTGTACCCTGGGGTGGCATGGCCTGCATCGCCCATGCGGTTGATCAGGTCGTTCATGGACACATCGTCCTGCTCTCTGCACACTACGCTGCCTAACGCTTCTAGCACTCAGCCAAATGTCAGCCAAACCCAATGACAACATTCACCTCGGCCTCGTCCATAGCAACCCCCCTTCTTCCCGCCTCTAATCCCTCTCCAAGGCCCTCTATCTAGTGTGTACTTGTCCCCTCCCACCTTTTCATTCATCTAAAAAGGTCTTTGAATGGAGAACCGAAATCTCGTGCTGGGAATTGGGTTCCTCCGGCCTGGCCTAGGCACGGCAAGACAAGTCCTATCAGCCCAAAGCCCCTTAAACTCTGCTCCGATTGTCGGGCCGGGCTAAAAAGCAGAAGTCTCGCAGCGTTTGCCAGGCTGGTGAGGAGTTCCATATGCTGACGCTTTCAAAGGACAGATGCCGCCTCAACGGCTTAACAAAGCATCGAGCAAACTCAGGGGGTCAAAGTGCTTACAGCTCTGATTTTCTGTATCAACTCTTTGGATGTCAACTTTTCGTGTCAACCTCAGTTCACTATCAGCACCACCTGTTTAGCAGTGAGCCTGCGGGCCCGGATCCTTTGGGCTTGCCCAAGAGCGTGCGCTAAACTTGCTGGGAAGGGGTTCCCCTGAAGAGAGTGTCAATTTGGAAGATCCCAATTCCAAAGACGAAAGCTCCTCCCAGACAGGCGCGGGCGGCGGCTTCTCGATTTTGGCCTTTGGGCCTGCGAAACTCGCGCTGGTCAAGGAAGCTCAAGCTCAACGGAACTCAGAGCTAGCGGGTTGCACAACTTGCCACCCAGTGTCGGCGTTAGAACCGCAGTCGCTTCAACGTGCTCAGCCCCAAAGGCGAGACAAAACGTAGGCAGCCGCTAATCCCGGCATCTCTCAGCAAAGCAAATCCCTACCGGCGACAATCTGAACCGAATGAATGGGTGCTGCGCCGTGCTTGGCACCTTCTCGTTCTGCCTTTTGCCGTGCCTGCAAACATTGGCTTTTCAATGCAACCAGTACTCCTGGAGAACGGTGTCCATGTCACATGTCAGGTGATGAGGGAATTGTCGCTCACACTTCTGAACTTCAAGATTCCTCAACTGCTGAATCCGCAGGCGTCGAATCCATCTTCCAATCGCGCATAGCGATGCTGCGCCCGCAGCTACGCTGCAAGGTAGCTGCAAGTACCCTGCTAGGCCCAACTTACATTCGGTTATGGCAGCCCCACACAAGTCCTAGGAGATCCTGACACCTGAAAGTGCCAAACCTGTCTAAACACCTCCAAACCCAATCATCATCAACAAGCTGCCATCCTAAAAGCTCATTCTGCGTGAGCAGGCCTGCTGGCGGGCCATCGCTGCTTTCAGCTCTGCAGCCTCCTGGAACCGGTACGCTTTTGATGACAAACCACCACTGACGGCAACGCTCGCAGCCGCAGTGAAAGGGCCTGTTCTGCAGCTGCCTTCGCTGCGGCTCTTTGCGCGGCGGCCTCTTTTGCAGCAGCCTCCTCTGCTGCCTCTGTGCGACGGCCGTCGGACATGAGTCCCAAGCATACGCGCCCAGGAACAGTGGACATCAGCGGACTCAACAGCAGCCTTCTTTGCCGAGGCCGCCTCATCCGCGGCTGGCATCGTGGTAGTAGTCGTAGTTTCCCTGGGACCATACCAAGGGTGCAGTTCCGTGCTCTACTGTACGAAAAGAAGATCCACAGTGCTATCTATGGGTATCCAGGGCTTGAGATGTGCATCCGTAGGACCTCGGTTCAAGTTCTGAATGTTTCTCCTCTTGGACCAAGGGGCCAGTAGTAGAACTCAGGCTCTGCCAGGCCCTTGTCCCACTCCTTGGCATTCTTCTGAGGGCCCCCGGTAAATCTGGACTCTCAAACTTTGAGACAGGTTTGCGGGGCTTCCCTTGTGCACCGCAGGTAGCCGCTCATCTCCAAACCATCAAGAAGCAAGTGCTCATACCTTCGTAGAGGCTACCAACAGCAGAATTCTGATCTCTAGCCAGAGGGAGGCTGATCGTAGCAACATTCCGCAATAGCCGAGACCAATCAATGCCAGCCTGGGCCCCCTACCCACTACCCGGAAAGCCCAGAGAGGCCACCACGCGCGTATGGGCGAGCTGCCACATCTGCTTGAAGTTTCGTCGATACCGAGCCCATGGCTTCCTAACAACATTTACATCGCCAACCATGCCCTCAAACAGTTCTCATTAGAGCTCTACTTCAGGCCAAGTCTTAATATGTCTTAACACTTCGACAAATAACCATAAACCCTGAACTTTACTCCCTAAACCTTCACCCAACAAGCTGGGGCAGCCCGCAGCTGACGTCAGCTTGTCATCGCCGTTCTCGTCCAAGCCGTTGAACGCGAAGAGGACCTACCGGCTTTTTGAATCTTGAGGTTCCCTCAAAGGCACTGCGTCCTTTTGACATCTAAAAATGCTGGGGAGAGCTTTCTATGTTTAATCGGAGACAACCAAGCACAACCTTCTGGCAAGCCTCCGATGATGCCAACTGCTACCCATCGGCCCGGTGCTCAGACGTGTTCCCCGGCGTGGCGTGGTGGTGTAGCATTTGCAACCATGCTCCGTGGAACACACAGTGAGTTCAACAACAAGCACTTGCACTTGTGACACTTGTGCAGCCGGCGAAGGTAAGAAGGGTAAAGCTGCCAACCCACCTGAACGCCTGCAGGGTCCTGATAAAAGAAAAGGGAAGCATGGGCCTGTTCCTCCTTGACGATCGGCTCTTTGAGGTTGCCCACAAAGTCCCTGAACTCTGTCAAGTCCTCAGCAGAATTCAGTTGGGGGTTTCCGAACATAAGGGACACCTAATGTAGTCCCCCAAATAGTAGGATCCCCTTTTCATCGGGACCCCAGTAAGGTACCGCCAATGTCCGGAAACCCCCAGTTGGTTTCGGTGTACCAGGGTTGCTGGGGCTTGGTAGGACCAGGTGCGGGGGCTGCCAAGAACCTGTGGATGCCTTCAGAACTGAGGCTCCAACAGATCTCCCCAAAAGTAGTATTCCGTGTCAAAACCACCCCAGGCACTACAGCACAACTGAGGTGCTGGCTACGTACCCATCCTGTGACTTGTCCATGGCGTTGTAGGCTTTGTTTGCATCCTGAAAACTGCAAGCAAATTGGTATTTAATTGGCTGAACCAGTTGGATTTCTGGGCAGAGGGAGAGACAGACCCATGCGGAACTTCGGACTGCTTCTGGCATGCAGGGACAAAGACCTGATGCGCACTCATTCTGTACGACTCCTCACTGACCCTGTGTGCAACGACCACAGCTCTACTAGTCGCACTGCATCAGTAAAAGCCCGAGGTTTTGGATGCTGCAGTGAGGCCCTGACACCATCAAACTGGTTCTCTCCGAAGACATGGAAGGCCTCCAAGGAGGGTCGGAGGTCAGAAGCAGCTGCAGCCGGCCGTGTCCAGTGAACGGGTTTCTAGGGCCGTCCTTGAAGTCACTCATGCTAACATAGCCGACGTGGCGCTCCCAGGTCCTGGACCCAGGTGCTTTGACTTGGGGTGCTTAGAGGCTGAGAGGTTTTTCACCAAACTCGAGTTCTAGAGTTCTAGAAGGAACCTGAAGCTTAGACTGATCCGGATCAGTGCAGCCGAGGCACTTCACCCAGCCCATGGTGACCTCGCGAAGTTCGGACGTCGGAGGCGCGGCACCCCCCCGATGCAAGGCATGTGGCCGTTTTTAGGTTGTCTGAGGGCAACGGGGCCCACACTCAGGAGAGAAACAGAAACTTGCCGTGTCTCGCGGACTGGATGATTCTGACCGCCATATGGAGATGCTAGTGGGCAGCGTTTCGTTTTGAGAACTCACCATCGGGCGTCGAGAGGTCCGAAAGTAGGCATAACGACAGAGCCACGGCGGATGCAGGAATAAGAGGAGGTCTTCCCCGCAAAGGCAAGGGCCCCAGAGACAAAAGTCACCAAAAGGGCCCCCGTGCCAATTTGCCTTGACACGAACTGCCTTCAGCACATTTTCCAGGGTCTACAGTGTCAGCCCCTCTAGAGGCTCCTGTCGCGTAAAGGATGTTGGCAGCGCTGGGCTTCTTGGCATTATAACATCTGAAACTCTCAACTGCAGCTCAGCAGCAACGTCGAAGAAAGGCAAGGCCACCATGCAGACAAGCAGGGCGCAAGCAAACGTGGCAACCAGCCCCAGTGTCACCTGCATTCATTTGTGGATTAAGAGCGAGGGACTTGGTTTTTGTAGGCTTGTGCCCACGTCACAGCAAACCTTTGCACCTACTCATGCCTTTGTGCTAACCGCCCCAGTCCATTTAGCTCACCGCAATGATAGCCCACTGTCAAGACTTTTGCCTTCAGGCTGCTGTCTACTAGGACAGTACTACAACCAACGTTCTGCATTTGAATTTGCTAGGGTCCAAGAGTGAATTTCCTAACTTTCCAGGCCTCCTTTGTGTTCCAACGCGCCTTCCCTACAATGCTGTAGCATGTGGTCATTCGTAAGATGTTTGGACATTTGGAGCTTCTGCAAAGTAGTGCCTCTCCGCAGCTGTCGAGCTTATCCAGGTCCATATTCTTAACGTGGCCTGTGCGATCAGATTGCGCAGATCATCCGAGGATGTATCACTCAACTGCGCACTATCTTCGCTCCATGCAGATGGATTTAGTTCAGCACGCTGGATTAATGCTAGCTGCTAGGGCAGTTTGGCCTGCTTCCTGGTCGACAAGCCGCCGCGTCGTCTGTGCATCGCACCTGCGCAACAGCATCAAGCAACTGCTTATATCATGTATACATGATTATAATATAAATAAATTCATAAGTAAAGAAACAAACAAACACATGAATAAATGAATAAACATACACATACATATACATATAGATATGTATATATATATATATAAGTTATATATATTACAGCTAGCCACAGCTACCGGTCTAAATGGTCTATTCGCCCCCGATCTGCAACATCCAGCCCCACCTTATAGACGACTTGCTCCCCAGGGTTGCCATGACTGACCTGCAGTGGAACTTCGTCCACTACAAGCCTTGGCACGTTGCAGGGCTGGGTATTCCGCCGCATGTACGGGTTTCTGGAAGCGAAGGTCGGAAGGGGCAACGACAGGCCCCGAGACTCACAAATGCCGATGTCACCAGGTGCGGGTCAAGAGAATCACGCAACCGGCACGGGAGTATCTTGACGTATGATCCGTACACAGCCCATGTCAACTCGATGTCCCATATCCCCAACTTAAACAAAGTCAATTGGCCCGAAGACCCCTCCCAGAACTGTCTGAGTGCTCAGCAGCTTTCCGGTTCAGCACAAGGCCCCCCTTTTCGCTCCCTGAACCCTAGCTTGGCTTGGGCCTGCAGAGCCAGCCAAAGGAGCAGGGCTTAGGGTTAATGGTTTAGGTTTTGCCCCTCCTGCACAGCTGGGGTTTAGGGTTTAGGGGGTTAATCAACTCATGCCGAGCTTTGGCACACGCCTGTCAATCTCGGGTGCAGAAACAGTCAGCCTTTTCCATGCTCTGCGGCAGGACGACGGAAGGTGGCTAGCCTTTCTAGCATAGCTATCAAGATGCGGCATAGACCCCTCGCTCCTGGAGGCGCGGGTCTCAGTTGTTGGGACAGCCTTCCAAAACTGAAGCCGGGAATTGGCCACCGCATGGAGCCATGCCCCGGATGCGGAGGCCCATGCTCCGCAAAAGGTCATTCAGCAGCGCGCTGCTGCAGGGGACTCTTGCCCTGAGCCCCCAGTCGAAGGCCATCAATCCTCGCTCTTTGAGCCCTTCATCCACTGCCCCTCTTTGCTGCACCCATAAGCTCTAAGCCCTGAAACGCAAACACAAAACGAAACAGTTGGCTTCAGGTCATGGGCAGGTGCGGTCAAATTCCAAGCCCGGAGCTTTAGGGCCCGGAACTGCCTGGACAGGCTTCCTGGACAAACTCTCCTCACAGCTCCGTCTTCTTCGGGACTCTGTCGCCTGGTGCTCAGCAGGCTCGAACGAGGCAAGCGTGAAGCATTGTCAAGGACAGACTCATGTCAACGAAGACCATGCTACCCTGCCCTTGTAGCAGTCAGGTGCTCTCCCCCGCAGCTTCGCCCACAGCACACTGCAGCTTGAAGGCCAGTGTCAATGCCCGGGAAAGCTATCGTAGAAGCATGTCACCCTGGCACCCGGCAGTCCTACGGTTACACGATACATGAAGTGCAATCCAAGGCACCCAAAATCTTAACCAGCTCCATCCTCAGCCCAAAGCCCCAAGGATCAAGGGAAGGCGCCAGAAAACTCAGCAAACACATTAAGTACATCGTTCGCAAGCGCCAACGAAAGTCGGAGCAAACCACCGACTCGAAGGCAGAAGCCAGGAGCTCCCTTCAGAGAACGCATGCTACGACATCCCGAGGCCCCCCTGTTTCTGCCCGGATCCCTAAGTTGCCAGTTGGGTTTTGTAGGGTTTATCGTTTTTGGCTTAAGGGTTTAGGGTAAGCACAGCCGTGAATCCAAAGTTCCCAGAAGCATTCCGAAGCAAGGACAGGAGGAACCACGAAGCTCTCTTGGTCTTACTTCTCCCGAAACCCTAAACCCTCAACCCTCTTGGTTGCCACCCCAGGTGCTGGAACACCAAAGCGGCATCACCTGGGATCCTGCCTCCAGCCCCTCGTTTGCCGTAGGCCTGAGTTGGGCTTATTAGGGGTTTAAGGTGGGATAGACTAACAGTCCTTCAAAGGGGGTTTCAATAAGGGGGTACTAGAACTATAATCCCTATTCAAAACTGTTAGTATAAGGGGGAACCTGAACCCTAAACCCTAAACCCTAAACCCGAAACCTAAACCCTAAAGCCTAAACCATCCCAAAGTTTAACGGCGAACGCGGAGCAGGCTCCTTTTGCCTCCTCTCGATAGGGTTTAGCGTTCAAGGGTCAAGGGTGCCCTAAACCCGAAACCCAACATGTTTGCAAGCCCAAACCCTCCGACACAAAGCCCAAAGCCCTACAGCCTAAAAAGCCCCAGGGGCAGCACAAGGCCAACACTTCAGAGATAAATTCTAAAGCAGTATAAGCCCAAAGCACTCCCCAGCCACGAGCCAAGCCCGAGCTAATTTGAAGATTGTCAGATCCACGGCCCTCATGCGAAAGCCCTTTTCGTTGAACCTGTGCACTGGCGCTCTTCTAGTAGTCGAGCTAAGCCGGAAACAAGACACAGTAATGAGGTTTCTTTCTGAGAGGCCATGCGACAGCAAAGGCTTCATGCGCTTCTCACGGCACGCATTCGCGCCTGGTTCAAAACGGTTCTCATGAATTTTCCAGCTGCCCAGGTCATCGCAATTGTGGTCTTCGCTCCCTGCATCCGATCTGAGCTTGACGTGTAGCCCTACGTCGTGGCGTGGCTTGTCGCTTCTGTTGAAGATGTAGCTCCCGTAAGGTGTCTCAGGCTAGGATGGAGAGCAAGTCCCCGCACCATCAGTTTTCTGCACCGAGCACTTTTGAGATCCGGCACCCGCAAGCAGCAGCATCTGCTTCTTTGCTTCAAGGATGTTGCTTGCCCAAGCTTCCTTTCAAACTGAACGATCGCACTGTCCACCCGGCTCTTCACTAATACCTGGCCCCTCGTGTTCAGTGATCATGTTGGTATCCGCCTGTGTGGCATGTGTCTCAATGGATGCTGGCACGGCTTCCCTTCCACTGGACGTGATGGAATCTTCGAGCTTGAGCGTCGGATTGCACTTGTTTGGTAGCATTTCTGGCGGAGTGATGTGTTTGTCCGAATTTGCAGCGATCAAGATGTACAGGCCGAGCTCAAGTGAGAAGTAGCATTCTGATTCTGGATGCGGCGTGAGAAATCGCAGTGAGCATCCGATTGTCGATGCCAGTGTGCTCCGGTCGCGGGCTATGAAGTCTGCAAGAGAAGTGTGACTAATTCGCATTGCCGGTGCACGAATGGCCTGAGCCGCAGACTTTCCCTAACCCCCAAGTCTACGACACCGATCACAGCGGGCCTTCAAATCCCCCCTGTTAGGAGCCTTTTTCGGCTTTGCAAAGCGCGGCCCGTGCCGGGGTGTCAGACAGTCGGAGCGGCTGTTTCATCCGGTCTTGGCGGGGAATAGTTTGAAGATGTTTGGAGCGTGATGCTTGGGGTTCTTGTCTTGCAGGTGGCCACAAGGGCTATGCAGAAAATAGAATCTCTTGGACCAGAGCCTTCGAGACTCCAAAGCAGCCCCTCCATACTGCCTTAATGCGAACCTGCACCCCGAAACCTGTGGCTGTGTACACAGTGCTTGAGGCCGCCAGAGACACCCCGCCATGGTCTAACAGCCCACTGAGTCCCCCTGCTTGGTACCTTTAAATGCGTCTAAACGACCTGCCTGCAGCTGTCCACAGCCCATCAGCTTTGAGGGGCCCATGAGATTTACACGGCTCAGTTCACGGCACCTCGAACCTCTGACCGCTGTCGGGGTGCCAGGTCTGAAGGGATATACATCTCCCACTTGTCGCCCTCAACCATGAGCTGCATCGCCTTGAACAGCAGAGGCCAAGTCACTCGACTCAGTTGTCAGGGCAGTAGGACTACAAGAGAGAACAACTCCAAACGCAGGGTCCGTACTCTTGATTCTACATCCAATTCTATTCATTGTAGCTGGGCGAGCAGAATGAAGTCGGGGCTCGTGTCTTGCTTGGCTTGGCCTAGTCCGATAGGACATGCACAGGTGGAGCAGGCTGTAACTCAGTCAGATTTCACATGTGCAAAGGGCCTCGGTCCAGCCCGCAATGACCTGAGTTTCGCACGTGTCGAACATGCAACGGATCCCTGAGTTCCTCTGCACTCCGCTTTGCACTCCGTCTCCTTCTGTTCTTTCTTGCGGCCTGGCGGCCTGGCTAGGCTTGAAAGTTGCAGGCTTGCCACGCTTGTAGGAGGAGTCGAACTCCGTACCATCGATGAGCCTTGTCGACCGCACTCAACAGCACGCAACCGCATCCAAGTCCACAGGTTCTTGAAACACAAGCCAGAAAGGCTGAGACTTCTTCGAGTAATTACAAGGTCCCGTTTAAGAGCTGCCGACAGCTACAACACACCACTGACATCACATAACTGGAGGCCACATGAGCTTAGAGACACGAAAGGAGTACACGCGTTCTGTCGCTCGAGACGTGAGAGCACACTGGAAGTCCAAGGTGGCAGCATGGGGTACAGGGACACATCTTGGCAAACATGACATCTCATGCAGAAGCACAACACCAAACACCCGGGGGGGCACTTCAAGAACATTTAAGGCAAAAGCCTTCGAACGCATTCAAACCTGAAGCACTTTGGTCGGCCGCAGGGCGTTCCACTGTAGTGGCACTCGCAAGACGTCGACTTCGTAGGGTGGTGCTGTCCGGAGCCCTTGTTCAGCACCTGCTGACCGTGGCAGGCTTCTGGGAGATGTGGGTCTGCGGGGGGCTGGATCGGAATGAGTCTATCGCTTTGTGCCCTCATCATGGGTCATGCCAGCGTAGAGTAGCTTGGCGAGCAGTTCACGGATTTCGAGTTCAGGAGCTATAGGCCTTAAAGTCTTTCAGTTGCGGACTCATGCAGCTCAAAATACACATACAATAAAAACAGATTGGGGGTCACTAAGTACTGTTCTACGCAAGCCAGGCCACGGTGCGATGACGACGTGCATTCCAACTGTTGCTTCTTTTACATGCTTTTGGAGATGCACATATGTTTGCCGAACGAGCCAGGCCTTGTAAAGCAGTCCGGAGGGCAGCTTTATCACCCCCTCCTCGGCCTCCTTCGCTTTCAAGAAGGCGGTGCCCTCGCAGAGATGGACTTTCCCCCTTGTTCTCAGACTCTTGGCGTTTTGTGTTCAGCACTTTGTGTCGAGCAGCTTCAATGTCGCATCGCTCGCCGGGTCTATGGTCTCTTTTGCGGGACTCGAGATGGGGTCTCTTGAAATCTAACGGAGCATGTGCAGGGTGCGTAGTGTCTCGCACTCCTTCCAGGTGTCTTCGTGTGCTGAAGCTGGTGCTGCGAGCCGATTCAATCTAGCTCCTACATCGATAAATCCGATTAATCTCAACATGCGGGGATTTAAGGTTCTATGGGGTTCTGCAGGTGATGCGGGCACTTCACCTGCTTCACCTCTGAGGGGAAAACGCTGGCCCTGGGCATTCTCGGCCTTCTCATCAGTGGCAGAGACAACGCATGCCAGCACCTGAGAGGTTGAAAAGGATTGAAAAGTCTGTATCGCCACATTCTGCCGGCCGATTGACATCCAAACCTGGCATCCTTGACGCCTGGAGACAACAACCAAGCGCCGCACCAAGCCAAGAACCGTGTACATCTGCATGGTACGATGGCACCTTAGTAAGGCATGGGTCCCCTATGGTCCCCTTGCGCAATGCTGGATGCCACGATGCAGTAAGCAAGGAGCAAAATTGGCGGGGTCTCCAAGGACTCTATGCTAGCTGGAACCGGTGGCTGCAGAAGCTTGGCTGTTTTAACGTCAGGACTCTGGATGGAGCTCTCGTGAAAATCTATGTTTCCGCATGGTGTGTGTGCCTGTGTGCTTCTGTAAACCCAAGAATACAAGTGTGGCTCCCACAGGCGCATGTGTCCAACTTGAAGCAGACATGACTCGTGGCATGCCAAGCCAAGGGCTCAGGATGGCACTTTGTCTTCAAGCTTCTCGCACGCTAGCGGGCAAACCAAGCAATTCTGTATACTTGCTGGGTCAGGCAGCTTAGGCGGGCGGTAAATGAATTCAGGTGCACGGAAAATTCCTAAGTCCACGTTCCAATCTTGGCTTGTGCATAGATGATAGGAAGCCACGAAGACCTGTTCTCGTGTTCGACCCCTGCAGTCCCTACAGACACATACGTGCACAGGCCTTAGCCAAGCTTGGGAGGATAAGAGTGATAAGAGGCATGCATCAAAGCGGGCACCTCACTTAGCATCGAACATTCTCTTCTCCTCTTGTGCCGGGAAACAGGTATCTCTGAAAGTGGCAATCCTTTAGACAACCAGGACAAGGGTTTGTTGCCGGGTTCTCGCTCAACTGGCGAGTCTGTTTTTGCCTGCGAACTGCCTTCCGCACATGACGCAAGAGGACATGTCCATGGGTGATGCCATGCAATTGTCGGGTGTGTCGTGTCCTTGAACCGCAAACCCATGAAACCCCGAAGTAGGCTGAACTTAACCTCCTCATCCCGTTCGCGCCTGACTGAACTCACTTACAACAGGGGCTGAGGTCCTGGTCTGGTGAACTGGCCCACCCAAATCTCAACCTCTTAGACACCCCAACATCAAAGCAGCCAAGGGAGAGCCTCGAGAAGGCGCTGTGTCACCTGCTTGGGCTGCAGGCGTTGGGTTCTACAGCTCCCTGTGATGCGGCGCACCATTCACCCATGCTTTTCGTGCTTGTTCTAGCTGATTTTGGGACTGCTTCTTGCGTGGGAGGGGGTAGTTGTGTCCGGTCGTGACAAAGCAGAGCAAGCCCCAAATCAGCCCTGAACCCAAAACCGTGAGACCTTTCAGAAACCCCCGAAGAAGTGCGATTTGTAAATGCTAAACACCAAAGCCTGAACCAAGCCTCATTGACCGATCTTCTGAGCCCAGCCCTAGGAGTACACTGCCAACGCTTTGTGGATCGCTTTTCGCCATGACTGCCTGGCTGACCTTTACTCCACCACCGAGCCAGGACAGTGCATAATTCGAACCCTAACTCCACCACAGGCCAGCCAAAGCGGTGAAAGGTCCACATCCTGAACCTTCAAGCCCTATGTCCCTATGTAACCAACCACATTGGAGCAAAGCGTTTGAAAGCCGACACGGGGCGAATACTTTAGCACGGCCATACGCTTTCCGAAAAACACAGCTTAAAACGACAACCTTTAGATTCGCTGTAGACTTACGTTTTTTCGCCACAAGCCTCCCAAAGCATACTCCTGGAAACAAACCTTGGTGAACGAAAGTCGTTTTTGAAAACTGAAAATGCCATATCTGAAACAGAAAATTCGCAAGGTCCACAGTGGAGCCAGAAACGCAAGATGCAAGACTCGCGTATTCAAGCACCCTAAAACAAAACTACCTGTGCCCCGAATCGCTGGTCATTTTGCTCCGCAAAAAATGGCATGGTTCAAAGTTCCAACTTTCGGTTGTAGGACTGGCGCAATTCCCGTTGACCCTAGGCAACCAGAAAACCCTGAGCGGCCTCCTTCACTCGGGCCAAGACATCCCCACGCTGTGCTTCGACCACGTGCTCTAGGATAGGGGCCTCGGAGACAGGAACTGTTTTTAGGGTTTAGGGTTTAGACCCCAGCTCATTGGACATCAGATGGACTCAAAAATCCCGAGTGAGGTCCCTGCCCACTTGTCCGGGTGCCACCGAATCAGCGCTGTCCGAAGCTTCCTTGTCTTGACTCCGCATTCGGACCACCCACGTTGTTGAGAGCATGGGTGTACATCGGCAGCCTACCTACTATTCCTTACTACTTACTGCTTACTACTTACCGCGTACTTAATCTTTCAGTGGTCTGCAGCAAGGGCTTGAATGCTTAGGGCTTCGGACGCCGAGATGCTTCTTGGCCTCCGCAGCGCTGTCCGAAGCCAGCGCACCAGAAACAGAGGGCAACGAATGAGGCCATGGAATCTCTGCCTGGGCCGTCACGGGGCAGAAAGTGTTCGTGGAGGCGCTCCAACAGTAAACGGAAAACGCTATACCGCTTGGCATCGCATCATCTTGCTCCTCAACTCTTGCTCAACTTGAAAGCTTTTCTCATGCTCCCCGTGCAAGGGTTCTACAGCCTGAAGCCGGCCCCATGCCGAGCAATAACTGGTGGCATGGGGCAAGCAACAATCCATCTCTGATACGGGTACAGTCAGTGACTATTTGACGGTCTTGCTGCTGTGCACGCTCTGCTGCCATTGGCCCAAGCTTCTCATTTTTGGGGACTGCTGTCTGCGCTTCGTTGCGGAACCAAGCTGCGGCTGTAAGCAGCGCTTTCTGGCTTCCTCCAGGCACACGCAAGTCTAACTGTAGAAGGTGTCTGCAGAAGAGATGGAAGACCGTGCCCCGCAGGCTTACACTTTTCCTGGCTTCAACGTGCAAACCTGGTTTATGCAAAAATGATAGCGTCGAACGCCCACACGCATACCCAGCACTCGTGAACACCATCGAACACCGAAGTCGCTAACACTAGCAGACTGGGTTGACAACGGGAACGAACAACTTCTCGAGCGCAATCGCGATCGCCAGGTATGTTGCGCGAGCATGCACTCGCACGAGCACGCAGAGACGCAAAACAAGCAAACATTCCGAACATGCGAGCTCCTGGAATTTAAGAACCAGTGAGCCCCTAACGAAGACGTGCAATTGAGCGATGCGCACACAGTGGCGCAGTCTCTGTGGAGGCTGTCGAATGCCAACACAGCAATCACACGTGCACACAGCTGCAGATGCACATCGTGGACAGCAAAGCACAAGACATGACTGCACGGTGCAAATGCCCTGTCGCTCAGCAGTGCATAAAACCTGTTTGGAACCCTCATGGAATAACTGCTCGAACCGGCTTGATCACAACGTACCTGCTTTGGGATCCCCAAGCAGGCACAATGTGACACGTAACCGACTCTCGCAGGTACAGGGTCATGCATCCATGACTCTTTCCAGTTGTTCCGCTCGTTGGGTGGCATCATGGAACAAGCTGCCCGTGCAATGGCTTGTGAAAGCATGAACAGGATGTGGAACCTGTCCCCCCACCCAGACACACACTCACACATGCCCCGAGTCGGGGCTAACACGACGGAACGTGAGACTATCCAAGATGCACCTGGTTCCGAATTTCAAATCAAGGTCAGTTGCGGCATGGATGCAGTTTGAAGAGGGAAGGGCGAGGATAGGGAGCTTGCTGACAAAACACGAGACACCCAACTCTTGCAGGCCTGACGAGAGTCGCTGCTCGAAAGCCTGCCACGCAGCGGCAAATTCCGTGAAGGAGGCGAAGGACCGACCCGCTGAAGCGGCCTGTGCATGTGGAAGCTCTGGGACTCAGCCGTCTTTGTAAAATCTTCGAAGATTCGGGCTCAGGATTAAAGCTCATATCAAGCCCCTAAGAGAGTTAAAAAAACAAAGCGGCATCCTCAGCACATCCCACTCGAATATCCGAAAGCTCATTCGCAAGATCCGCGATGGAGGCGCCTTTGGTGCCGGCTCTGGTCTGGGGGCCCTTGGCGGTATCCAGCCTCAGGATGCCAGCGGCTGTGGCTCAAGACGGAGTGTTACTCTTTTGTGTTCTTTTAAGGTTTGAGCTGAAGACGTTGCCTTCCTGATGGGCATGTGCACCAGCCGCAAATTTTTGACATGAAATGGATGCTGGGTGCAAGTTCTTCGTTCAAACGTGACAACGCCGATGCGCTTAGCATCCTACCACAGCCACAAGATCTGAGAGCTCGCCCTTTGCTCTGAATGCAAGCCATCGTGGTTCTAGTGCTTGGGAAATCTCCCGAAAGCACCTAGAGCTGCTTATAAACTCGCATCTTCTGACTCAGATCCAAGCCAGTTGATTTTGGCTCCTCGCAGCATTTGGAAGTCTAAAGTGACTTGGGACAGAATGGAGTCCCATTCTGTCTTGCAGCATTGCGGAGCATGAGCTGCACATGAATTAACTCATCCCACAGATTCTCAGGCTGAACCAGTGCCTTCATTCAAGTCATTCAGCAGGCAACACAGAACAGTCCTTCTTCGGGGGGTCCGGAGTTGCCCGCCGTTGCTTCTGCTGCTGTTGCTGCTGCTGGTGGTGGTGGTGGTGATGCTGCTGCTGCTGCTGCTGCTGCTGCTGCTGCTGCTGCTGCTGCTGCTGCTGCTGCTGCTGCTGCTGCTCTTGCTGCTGCTGCTGTTGAGACCTCACCCACTGCCAACACATTCTCACAAGCGCGGCAAATTATCGTCACACCTCCGTTCTTCATTTGCATTGGTGCGAGTGCCGTGCACAGGTGCGACTGGTGCAGCTTGGGCAACTGCTGTGAAAACTACACCCATGAGCATCGGGGAAGATTGAGGCTAAACCAAGTCCAGCCGCACTTCAGCTGTGAAGGTGCTTAAACTCTTCTCAGTTCAGAGTTTAAGCAAGTGCGTTTGGTAGTCTGGGGCCACGGCCTTCTGTAGGAGTTTTTGGCCGACTGCTCGGCTGCTCGATCTTTCTCCTTGAGCGCGGTGAAATCACAACAAGGCGGTTCAGGGTTTAGGGTTCATGGTTTACGGGTTCCGCGACATGCCCCCAGCTGGTCACCGAAACACGTTTACGCACAATCCCTAGCCACACCATCGAAGCCAACGCCATCAGCCCTGAACAAGTCTCAAAGCCCCCGGCGGCTTGCACACGCCGATGCCACTCTGCCTCGGGCCGTCCAAGCTTGTCGCATTTTACAGCGAAGTCTCCAGGCACACTTTCGAAATGCTTCCTGATGCTTGAGGGACGTGTCCGAAACACCTCACAGTGGACTAAAGCTGAGAAATTCATACTAAACCCTAAGCCCTAAACCCTAAACCTAAACCCCAAACCCCAAACCCTAGCTACCCCAGATTCGGTTCGTTATTTTGATTCGGTTTGTTACGTCGAGTCCCAGCCCTGCCTCCCTCTCTCGCTCTTCGGCGCAGTGGGCCTCGTAGCTCCGACGCTGCCTGAACCCCGCAACTTCAAGAGCGTCTTTCGGGGTGACACAAAGAGGTGTTTCGATTTTCTTCTTCGGCATGTGAATGTGAGGGCTCTAGCGTCATTGATGCTCCTCAACTCCGCCCAATTTTGGGGTTGCCATGGACATCTGACCGTTGCGGGCTTCGCGTACTCAGCAGGAGCCCTGCAGCATCTGCTACCTGAGCCTGCTCCCTATACCGGAGCTGACAACCACAATCTCAGATATCCCAACTTGAAGATTCCCGATGCTGCAGCGGCCTCAACCGCTCCATGTCTTCAAAGCGCCGGAACCTGTGCGTGTAGCAATGTAGAAGTGTAGGGCCTCAGGCTTACAGACACTGTGTGTCTCTCTGTGTGTCTCTTTCTCTGTGTGTCTGTGTGGGCGATCATTCTCGCTCCAGGAGAAAACCCCGGCATAAGCCTGAGAGATCTGTCACTTCCGGCACAATTTCAGAGAAGCTGCTCTTCTGACCACCGCGCTTCCCACTCGGCCCAGGGGTCTCTTTCGGCCGGCTTTGGTGGCTTGCTCTTCATCGTTGTCCTGGGACCCCCGTGTAGCCGTGTAGCTGCTTGGGTTCCACACCGGCTTTGGGGTCCCAAGGCCGCAAAGCTTTCGGGTTTAGAGATGTTTCGGGTTTAGGACAATTCATCCGTACCCGTGGATGCTCCCCACTAACCCTTTCCTAACAGGCATTCGCGCAGACCACAGTCAATCTAGAATGCTTCGCAGAAAGCAGGTGCCAATCCACTCGATATTCACTGTTTACTTTCAGCCTTCGTGAAGGGGCCTCAACCCCTAAACCCTAAACCCTAAACCCGAGCAAAGCAGAAAGCTATTCCATGCGAAAGCCCTGCAGGTGTCGGCCGCGCAGATCGGCTCTTCGGAGCTGCTGGCGGCGCCAGGGGCGCTGCCACTGCCGGGAAGGCAGACAGGAGCCTGCTTTTTGAGAAACGAGCTCGGGTTTAGGGTTTAGGGTTTGGGGTTTCGGGTTTAGGGTTCTCATACCAGAGCCATTGGTGGGCGGAAAATCTCGGAGGTTTGGCGGTGGTCCAAGAAGAGCCTGCCATCCGGGTCGCTCATCTTCTCGCCGCTGGCGAGCCTGGCAAAAGCTTACTGGCAGCACAAGCATAAAGTGGTGCCTGCACCCCTAAACCCTAAACCCTAAACCTTAAACCCTAAACCCTAAACCGGGTACCTCCTCATCCCAAACATCTCCAAACCCAAAACCCCAATTCTATTTGAAGCCTCCGCAGCTGCTGTAGACCCTGGAGCCGCTGCTGGGCACGCTGGCCCTGCCTCAGCGACTTCACTCATACGGAAGCGAATGGAGTTCATGTAATGTTGGATGGTTGTAGTCTCGGGAGGTTGTTGTTTCTCAGGTTCATCCTTAACTGTCCGCTGTTATGGAGAGTTTCGGCGTATTTTGATGTACGCCAACGTACACGTCCTGCGCGTTGGCTCTGCCTTCTCAGTGTGAAGTTCTACGCGCTGGCCCAGGAAAGCAAGAAGGCTTCAGGCTAGATCAACCTTAAGCCTGAGCCAGCCTGGTCATCCTCTGGTCCACAGCAGATCGTTTAAGGTTGGGGGTCCGGAGATCAGGAGTTTACGTCCACGACGTGTTTTTGCGCGCGTCCCAGGCCTTGCCGAGTCGCCATCCGCGTAGCGTCTTAGCAGGTCAAAATTCTTTGGATGGCCACCACCCTCAGATCGTATTCACGTGTGCATGGTGTCAACTGCCAACTGTCACAGGGATGGTGTGCGGAGCGCGATCCTTGTAACTGCCCTCGTTTCTTGCCGTCTGGAGTGTGTCAACAGGTGCAGTGATCGGAAGGCGCGACTAGGAACCTGCGTCGAAACTTGTGTTGCGTTGCATCTTTGAAACTATACCCCTGTCGAGTCGTGACGTGTCGTCTCCTCTTTGCGGAATATCCTCGCGCGGCGTGTCGTGCCTCCGTGTCCTCATGCGCTTCGTGGTGGCTTGGTGGCAGGCCCTGGACTGCAGCAAGCCTCGCGAAGAGTTTGCACATGTTTGCAATGGGCGTGTCTATTATCCGGTTTTCGCTGCCTTCATCGAGAGTCTAGAGTGCTTCAGCGCTGGAACCCCTCGATCCGTGGTTCATTGGCACTTCGTGCTGCCTCATGCCTTTTCAAACTCAAAATTTAAATGAATCCTTAGCCCTTTGGGCTGAAGATACAGGAACTGGATGAAGCTGGGGCTTCTGACGCTGCCAACACGCTACGAGGCTCCAGGAAGTAGTCGTCTTCCTCCTCGTGCACCTCCTGCATCAGCATTCGACTTACCATGACTTCCCACTTGCCGGCCTTCTTTCCCAGCCACCCCCAGCTGTATCCGGCACCCGACCTCAAGTTGTGGGTATTGCACGATCGTGCCATGTCGCAGGTGAGGTTCAGAGTGTTCACTTCATCTTTAATGCAAAGTCCAGGCTCCTGCAATCGAGCGAAGAGGCATCTGCTGTGGATTTTATCAAAACAGCCATTCAACAAACCCGCAAGCAATGTTGCAAATCCAAAGCCCATAAGCTGAGGGTTGAGGAGTCCGAAGCCACCCACCCGCTGCAGCCGACTGCAAGGAAGTTGCAACTTAGGCAAGGCCTGGGGCCTCCTTGAGCTCCTTGAGGACCACTCTCACATGCAGTTTCAGAGGTCTCAAGAGTTTTGGCGATGCGCAATTTGATGTTCCGTTTGCCCGTTTGCCTCTGGTGCAAATGCCAAAGCGCAGTCCTGACTGTTCAGGTCCGCGAGCACAGGCTGCCGGGGCCTGCACATAACTTGCAGAGCCGAACGATGCATTTTGAGAATGCGTGATTTGTGCATGGCTGACCTGCCGGGTTTACTAGGATCAGGAGATGTCCCACGATGTCCCACGGAAACCTGGGGGGTATAGCAGCATAGCTAGCCTCAGCTGATCAAACCGTGCATGTGTTGTTTGCGAGACTTTCAGTTTCACATCCGGGAAAGGAGCACAAGCTGAGAAGACTGAGACGCTTTTGCTTGTACTTTGCTTGCAACTGCTGCGGCACAGGTATTTCCAGGTATTTTGGGGCGTCCTGGGAGTCATGGGGCCATGTCGTCGTAGCCAAACCAGTGTCAAACCATGGAGGTGGGTGAGCACACGGAAGTGAACAAAGAACGCAAAACTAACAGAGCGCAAGCCGACACACCAACACACAATCGAACCTCCAACTATGCCTGACTGAACCCTAAACCCTAAACCTTAAACCCCTAAACCCCAAAAAACCCTGAAAACCCTAAACCGCCTAAACCCTCAGCCCCCCTTCTTCTGATGCTTTGCTCTCGGGACCCGGCTGTGGCCGCCCTGGTCTCGACTTGAAGTTGCTGGCCCAACCTGCCCGCAGTGCCTGCAACAGATAGGTGAGAGAAGGTCACAGAGTCACAGCATGCACAGCATGGCTCAGTGGCCACCTGTTCAGTCTGTTCTCTTTCATTGTCCATGTGCTGTTGCAGCGTGCAAATCTGGCTGTCCGGCCTCTAGGTCCTCGTCGACACCGTTAGACTCGAAATCCTGCTGATTCGTGGGCAACCGGCATTCAACAACCTCTTTCTCCACAGATCTCCATGGATGCCGCAGATGAGTCTTGAGACCTGACTGAGCCTTGATACCTCCGTGAGTCCTCCAGCATGCGCTGCGCCGCCTTCCTGACAAGAGTGCTCACGCCAGCTCAACAAAGATTTGAGGCATGCTCGCTTTGCTGGTGTTCTTCCGATGCCAAGATCTTCTGCCCCGAAATAAAAAAGGAACTACAAGGCACAACTCCACCAAACTCTTCCGCGACCCCTTCAGAATACGGTCGGCCCTCATCCTACACCGGGCTGAACTTCGAGAGCCTCTGGTAGAGATCGAGGATGTCCTCCCGAAGTTGCAGTGAAACACGGTGCCGAGTACATTAACGAGGCGTCAGAGGACCCGGGAGCCACAGAGCACTACACTCCTGCAAGCCGACCCCAAGAAATAGGTATCACAGCCACGTGAAGAAAACCGGTCATATAATACCGGGTATGTTCTGAGATTCGTCGAGCATCCAACAGCTTTGCCTCACCACAATGTTCCACAATGAGCATGGGCCCAATCAAGTGGATCCACGTCTCCTCAAAAAGATCGGGCTTGCCACCTGCGCCATGTCCTGCACCTGCAGGTGTGCTGGAGCAGGCGCGAAACGGATCTGCTGGGATGCACACTGACACGCTGAGCCCTCCTCGCAGTCTTACAACCTTGCAACTTAGAATGTGGCGGCACATAAGGACCGACTCGCAGAAAGTTCGGTAACCCAAAACCACCAGGCGTGTCCGAATCACCATGTTTAGGCTCGGGGCGTTTCACAACTTTATTCAACCCTAAATGAGTGCCATCAAGGATGATTCGTCCTCATTCTTTGGGGGCAATTATGTCACATGAATGTAAGTTGTAGTGTGGGTCGAAAGGGAGTGGTTAGGTAGCTTGTAACTAGGCAGCAGCTTCACCATAGCTTGAGCACCTTTCTGTAGCACCTCTTGAGTCTGCAACTCAACAAAGCTGGGAGCCTTTGGCTGGATCCGCAAGTCGAATCGAGTCTGGTGGGAAGGGCCTCGCATTCCCACAGGCCACAGGGCTGCAGCCACTGACCGCTGCAAGGGGTCACCCGCAAGAGGCTGTTCACGAAAGACAGCTTGGGGGGCTTGAAGGACTTCATGGCTGAGGGCGTGCTCCCTCACTGAGGGCTTGCTGCTTGCTTCAGCGCAACGAAGATAAATACAAAGACAAGTCGAGAACATCGGCGGCGCTCTGTTTTGTTGGAGCCTCTGCAAACACAAGGCTAACACAAGGTTCAAAAAGACGTCTTGCCTTCAAAGGCTTTCTTCGGGGGCAGGTATGTGTGGCATGTTGCGCAGACCCTCAAGTACAGCAACTCACCTTGGAGCTGCAGCATGCACTGGGCTCATACAAACCATGTCAAAACTTCAGACCCCTGTGCCCCCTGTACCCCCCTGTACCCCCATCTACCCCCACCATCCGCCTCTACCCCCCAAACCCCACTCTACCCCAAAGGCAGAGCATCCTTCTTGCTGCCCTGCCGCGGTCGGCATGCAACCTCTTGGCCTTGACAGCAAGGGTATGGCGAGGCCAGGCTTGGCAGTGAGCTGCTCTTAGGGCCCCTTGTTAGGGGCGTGGGCGATTTGGGGCTACAGGCAGGGTTCAAGGCATCAAGGCGGATTTGCTGCGAGCTTCAGGCGTTTTTCGGGTCTCCCTACGTGACACCGACAGCTTTATGGTGATGGCAATCGGCTCAGCCAGGTGTGCTTGACATCTCTGACAATTTGACAATAGAGTCGGGGTAGGTAGGATTGTCCAAAGAGAACCTCTGAGAAACTCAGCGTTGCTGTCTAGAAGCTGCTTGAGGAAGGTTTGTGCCCGATTTGTGCCCTGCTTTTTTGGCTTCCGGGCATCGGAAGAAAAGCGCCGATGCAGCAAAGAGGCTCCGCAGCTGCATGCCAAGGAAGGCTTCGCAAGCTTCTACGGCTCGTCAAACTGCTTCCCTGCACAACATTATAAGAGTCCAAAAACTGGACCCGATTTCAAGATACTGGGCTTTTCCAGCGCGGGCACACTCACTACGTAGGCTATGCTATCCTGGATATGATGTAAAACGCTTTGAGCCTTGAAAAATATCCGCCGGGGGTTCTAATTCTTCGCGCCCTGCCGGTGGCCTTCCAATCCCAAAACTTGTTTCTGATGCCAACGAGGGACAACCTGCAGAAGTTCTAAGAGTTGTGGGGCCTCTGGCAGCTATCCACCTGCTTCTGCCAATGTGAATGCTTATTGACAATAGAGAAACTAGGCTAACTAGGCCTGCAGGTGCTGGCCCAAGCGATCCTTCCCAACTCTCTACCACGCGAGCTTGCAACACGATGGTCAGAACGGATTGCTGCAATGGCGGCGCGTAGTTTTTTTTCTCCGGGGTTTCTGGTCAAAATGTTCAGAACTGGACATAACAAAATGAATGCCTTCCGAGATCCTGAGAGGGTCTCAAGGCACATCATGGCCAATGGCAAAGCTGAACATCTCACTTAGATTAGCTGTCGCAGTATCTCCTGACCACTCTGACTGAAAAGCCTTTCAGACCTGCAGGGTGGATAGCCAGAAGCGCTACCCCATTTTTGGGGTAGCGCTCGAATGGCGGCTTCCCACCCATGGCTGCAGATTGAAGGCAGCAGGCTGGTCTGTGTGGCCCTGCTAACTTTCTTTACCTTGTGAATGCGCAAATGCTGCACTGGTACCATGTGTGATGCTAAGCACACTTTGCAACAGCAAGCAGGTGCCACTCGGAATCGTGACAAAAATGTAGCGGGTCTGTGTCTGTGCTCCTATTGAACTGGCTGACGTTCAGCCGAGCCACATCTACATTTAATTTACAAGCTTTAGCGGCTAGAAAGAATGATGCTGTGCATCATCTGGCTGCGGCAGCTCAAAGAAAAGATCTCGAGAAAACTCCATCACTGCACCTGGATCTCCAGGCTGATTTCTTGCCTCTGAGTCGCTGTCTGAGGTGATATGAGCCATGGCCTCTAGGTCACTGGGATCTGGTGCACAGGTGGGCCTCATGGCTGGGGAAAGCTGCTTCTGCAGATCTTTGCTGTCCGTGTTTTGCCGGAAACTGTTGCGCACGCTCCCCGGGCTCACGGAACTTAGCAAGTCCATTGCCGTAGGGGCTCCCGGGCTTCCCCGGCCGGTTGCTGTCTTGCTCATCACGCCACCATCCATGGAGGCCAATAGGCGCTTGCTGATCTCCTTGGCCTGTTGCTGAAGCATGGGCTCTGCGCCATGAGAGCAGCTGAAAGGCATAGAGATCTTCTTGAAGATGGCTTTGTATGCATCGACTAGGTGAGGCCCCACGTCTGGCCCAAGATCCTCGGTGCCCAGGCCCTGTCCATGCAGGACTGTGTAGAACTCATGGCCTGGATACACGAAGCTGGTGTCTGCATTGACGGTGAGGAGCTGCTTCCAAGCCAACCCTTGCCTCTCGCCCCCAGAGTGAGATGATGCAATCGAAGGCACCTTGGTCATCGTAAGCTCCGAACCAGTGCCATCATTGTCCCTCGTCTGTCGACTTGCTTCCAGGACCATCGCACCAAATGTCGGATTGTAGAGCAGCCCTTTGTGCAGCAGCACCTGGCAGGCTCCAACGCATGCAGCCATCTAAAGATCTACATGCAGGCTTGGAGGATCGAAGCTGTGATGCTCGCTTCTGGGATCGGGTGATGTGTACAGGGGTGCTGTCACAGCAGGGCACACAGACATTGCGTTACGCAGGCGAGCATCTAGCGTGGAAGGACCAACTTCGATAGTTGGCACTGCTGCTGAAAACTTTCCCACGCGGAATGAATCTCCAAGAACAGATGTGCCCGACCCAGGCCAGTTAAGTCGCAGGGCAAAAAAGCATAAGCACATGGGTATTCCCCAAGAAAGGGCTCCTTTCTGCCCCCTGTATACCCCAACATAGAATAGAATCCCCTTGAAGGGACCCCCTAAGATAAGGTTACCCCACCCCCCCCTTTCGGAAATATAAGCCAAGGCGCCACCAAGCTGTCAGCGTTGGGCAGCGCCGAGCTAAATTCCGCAAGCGTCCGCGGCCCGTGCACCCGCTCCTGGAGCAGTCGGTAAGGTTTCCCCCTAATACTCACAGTCCTTAATAGGGATGATAATTACGGACTGCTAGTTTTAAGGGCGCACATCCCAAAACTAGGGTTCAGGCGGTTTAGGGTCTTCCCCGCGCTCGTTTCAGTGCAATACTGGCACCCTCAAGGCTCCAGCACTGAGGTGTCCCTCTGCCCTGAAGGAGCCTCTAGTTGCCAAAAACCCTAAACTCTAAACCCTGAACCCTAAGCCCTAAACCCAACAAGCCAGGTTCTGCAGCCAACAGGCTTTTGCCAGAACATGTTCCGCGTTTTGTTTTGCCTATGTGCTCTGATCAGGTTTTTCGGCTTTTGCGCGTACAGGGTTGCCACATAGCTTTGCACTCTCCATTTGTTTACGCACGTTCTTCACAGTGCGCGTTGGCAATTGGAGTGTACTCTTGCTTAAGGCCAAAGCTTCTTAACAAGATTCAGGGACCCTGGCCTCTGGAAATTCGAGAGCCCTGGCCTTAATCCCAGGCCCCTCCATTCGGAACCCTCAATACTGGGGCACTGGTGTGGGACCCCCTAAACCCGAAGCCCTAAACCTTAAACCACCCCTGCCAGACTCCCCCCTCCCCCCACCCCCTCCATGTTTTCCTCCTGGCCCCCAGGCCTCTTAGCCGCTGGGTTTCGAAGCCACTTTGGATTCAAGGCCAAGCTCTGGAACTCTTGAGCTCCCAAAACCTTTTAAACCCTTTTAAACCCTATAAACCCCATAAACCCGGTAAACCCTGCAAACCGCAAAAAGCCTGATAAGCCCTGTAAGCCCTGTAAACCCTGTAAGCCCTATGAACCAGCAAATTTTGGATTTCAAGCACCTGGCCTTTGTTTTCAAGGGCTCTGGACGTCTTAAGGCCAGGGAGCGGCCAAGGACTTCGCAGTTGGGTTTCTAAGGCCTGGCCTCCTAGGGTTAAAGTTTTAAGCCCAGCGCGCTGGGCTTCAGATCTCAAAGCCTTGGCATTTTCTTTTCAATTCCCGGCTCATGCAGCCTCAGGGTGAGGGAGCCTTGGAGTGGACTCAATGGCAGGGCCTCTTGGCTCCAACGGGAGAGGCCGCAACCCCTTCCAAGGGGGGGGGGGGGGAAGGAGGGGTCTCTAAACCCTCAACCCCTTCAGGCTGTTCGCATTCCCTTCTTGCCCCCTTTTAACTTTTACAGACTCACCCTTATTAAAGGGGGACTGTTTGAAGAGAGACAAAATCGGGTTCGACTGTTCAGGGGTGCAGGGGGGGGAGGGGGGCCCTCTCACACCACAGAGGGCGGAACATTTCCCTGTTGATGCGATCTGTCTCCAATGCAGCTAAGGACTGTGCCTGAAAACTGAGGCAGCAAAGCACCAGCCTTCAAAGCTCTGACTCGCAAAATTTCTGCTCTAATGTGGGTTTTGCTGACATCTTTGTTTATCCTTTCGTTGCATTGCATGGCCAAGAGCTATAGATTCTCGTTTCTTCAGGTCTTGCAGCCTTGCAGCGCGCCTCTAAGCGCGAAAAAGCTAGCCCCATCACTTATCGCCAAAGCGGCCCAGCTTTGCTCAACCTGCTTAAATTTCTTATGCGTGGAACATGTCACCTCCCCAAAATGGGAACAGCTATCCGAACAAGGGCTCAAAGACTCTGCTGATTCTGCTTTCTTCAAAGGCAAGAATCACATCCTCACAGCCTCCATAAAAGGACCCCCTCTCCTGCAGAAGCCGCTGCAGCAGTATTTGAAGCACCATGCTGGCAGACATCGCTTCTGCATCCTGACAGCATCTTGAACATTCTTGAACATCTTTCGCGTAACTTTTTGCGGTACCGGGCCAGGCCTCTGTGTGCCCGATGATCAGGACCTTGTGAAGAAAGGGCGGCTGAAGCTTCAGCACTAGAAAGTGCAGTGGGCTGCGAGGTTAGAAGATGTGTGCCTTATGGCCTTATGGCCTGTAGAGGAACGTCATGCACTAGCAGCCGTTCTCGCAATATCGGAAAACATCTACAACATTTACTGGCGGCAAGAAGCACTGTAGTCAGCAGCACTTGCGAAACTTGTAGGCATATTGCAATGGCAAGAAATTCTACTCTGACTAGACTCAGATGAGGTCTTGCGGTTGTATGAAGTGAGTAGGGGCACCCATAGTTGCGGTAGGAGCCTTAGACACTGCCGATAACATTGTTGAGCCCCGAGAAGCACAACTAGTATGCCGATCTGAAGTTGAATGCATCAATCGGAGTGGATGCCTGCATCGTTTCGAGCTTGTAGCATCAGACTTCCCAACCAAGACGTGCGAAGAATGCTTGCTTGTGGAGGAGGCCCTGAATCGCCCCTAAAGTCTGAACCTTGCATTTCGTTAATTTCGTTCTCTCCAGCAGCGGCACCTGCGGCTTCCTTGACATGCCAAGGTGCACGTGCACCCCCTGATGTGGAGGCAGAGTCCACGAAACGGCGACGTTTCATCTCCTCAGTGCAGGGGGGCTGTGACTGCAGGCTTGGTTCAAAGAAATCTCAAGGCGATACAGGGCTCAAGGGTTTTTGAGAAGGATGTGCATAACACATGCTCATCCAACTTGTCAACTGCCTCACTTCCCTTTGGGCCGAACGCAGACACCGCAAAGCTTAGCAAATTGAGCTTGCAGCCCAAGCGTCGCTGCTGGTGATCATCCGAAGGATGGTCGATTCTTGATCCTGCACGCTTTCAGTTGTCCGTGTCTTGGCCTCACATGCCCAGATCCTGCCCATGGCTTGCATATTCCGCAGTACTACGATTGGGGGCAGCCCCAGTCTGCAAACCTGCTTGGACTTTATCCTTCTGTACAATATACTCGTGGACTCCTCCATAGAGTCCCGACGGCGGAGGGTGATAGTTGGCAGGGCATAAACGTGCTCGATCATATCGTCGATCATCTCCTGCAGTGACTTCATAGAGAACACGAAGTCCCCCAGCATCACTCTGACGGGATGGCCCTCACTTCTGCTAAGTCTTTATATTCTTCGGGTGCTGAACAAATCTTACTGGCTGCGTGCCACTGGCAATGGGAAGTTCTTTAGGGCTCTTAATCATATTCCGCTTTGTGGGGGTAGCATCGCATCTGGCCAAGCATCAGCGCGATAGCAACTGCGAATCAGCTGCATGAACCCCCCATCAACAACCCTAAAACCTAAACCCTTTTTGCAGCAGGCTTGCGTGAATGCTCGCCTTGAAACCCTAAACCCTAAACCGCAAACCCCAAACCCTAAACCCTATAAACGCTAAACCCTCCGGTTGCCTCATTGATGCCCACGGCCAAGAGGGGCTGAAAGTCGTCGGGGCTCCAGGAGTGCACAAGCCTCTCATTGACTCATGGGGTTTAGGGTACAAGGGTTTAGGGTTTAGGATGGGGCTTGTTTTGGCGCCCGCATTCCCCCCCCCCCCGGTTGGTATTTCTCGCTGCCCTCTGTGATATGCCAAGCCCAGCTGTGGCGACTGGCGTACCAGCACGGCTGTACATCACCGTTGCAGGTGCAAGCACTACAGACTGACATGCCAGAAGCCAGTTGTTGAAGCTAGTAGCAGCTAGTGATGGTCTTAGAGTGCTGTTTCGGTGGTACGTCAACCTTCGGGAGACATGTTCATTGCAAGCCGTTCTTGTGCTCCAAGGGTCTGTGCTGCATTCAGCGACGAGACGATTCCTCAACACACACACACACAAGCGCTGCGGGAGCACCGTAATGTCAGCTTCTATTGTCCACCCGTCTACTGTACACAGGCTTCGATGCGTGGTGTTGAGGAAGGCTTTCTGTTCTCACCAGGTTTTCGGCAGTTTGATGTTTCTGGACCGGGCTGAGGCTCTGATATCCTAGATCATCATGTCTCACTAGTAGTCTAAGATGCACATCTTGCCTTTCTCCGTTCCACGAAGCTTCGCCTGGCTTAGTTTTCGTGGACAAGTTTAGCCCTCACGGTGTCAAGTTCCTGGCCACGTCCACCAAGTCTCTGCAGCCGTCGACAGAGATGGGCAAAATCGGCACGCGATTGAAGTGGGCCTCAGACCAATCAGGGAATTAGCAAAGCTCATCAAGGCTCGAAATGCCGGATTCGGAAATTGTGTCTGCAGTGATAGGTCGCTTGCTTCCCAGGTCCATGGCCAAAGCAATCAAAGCAGTCAAGATTGCATTATAACAAATTCTGAAATCAAGCCTTAAACGCCTGCCCGAGGAGCAGTGACAAGCTCCCCGACACACCAGGGGCGAGTCATCCTGTCTTCCAGCATTTGCTGCTTTGAAGTTTAGGGGGGAATCCGGGCCCCTTAAACCCTACAGCAAACAGCAAGCGCTGCGCAAGCACTGCGCAAGCACTGCTTGAAAAGTGCAAGTACTTGCAGATGAGGAGTCCATGAACAAAATTCAAGACCACAAGTGCAAGCTAGCAGCATGTGAGGTGTGAGCAACGGCACGAGGTAGGCCACGTTGCTGCGTACCTTGTGGCACTGTGCTGGCTGAGAGCTGCAATTTGATACCGGCACTCGAGTTCGAAGGCAGTGCTAGGAAGGAAAGGAAAGGGAAGGCAAGGGTGTCGAGCTCACCTGTCAAGGTTGCAAATTCACATGCAAGAAGGTGAAGCAGTAAACTCCCAAGAATGCCATTTGGTCCAGTACAAGAGACGTACATTTTCTTGGGGGCCTACCCTTGTTTCGGTCAAAAACCAAAAGGAAACGAGGAATTCCATGCCTAGCACGGCCCTCCCGGGCCTGAATCAATAGGGCCTCAAAGAACACTTCTGAGGGTTTGAGGTTCTTGGGGCTTTGGATTTTGGGATACGAGTTCTGCACCTGGAGGGTGCTGCCATGTCGATGCATCTTGTTGCTGCCAGTATCCATTCTAGGCCTTTAGGATACGAGGACTGCGGAGGGAAGGTGGGTCCACAAACATAAGGGTCAGCTACGCTCTCGAAGAGTGAGTCCAAGTCCTGCAGTTCGTCAGAATCCAGGAAAACCTTGGCTGGGAAATGCAACCGGTGATTCATAGTTGTACTTTGTCTAGGCTGCTACTGGAAAGCGGGCGAGCTCGCTAGAACCATGTCAGGCCACTTGTCAACCGCAAACGGACGCCAAACACTGTGAGCAACGTCATGCCGACCACATCCACACCGCAGGCCGGACAGCACACCAGCAAGCTAATTACGTACACTCGACGCCATTGAGCAGATCGTCAAGTTTGCGAGCAAGCGGCAAATACAGACACATGCGCCAACCAGCATACAACAACAGATCTCGTCGCGGGAGAACTTGAGAGAATCGCAATGTTCCATGAATGTCCAAGCAGCTTTGTCATGCGAGTGCTTGCTCATAATGCTCTTGATGAAACGCGCAAGTGCCCCAGCCGCACCTGAATTGCACAAACACCCCTCTCACAAACTCAGTGGTCACTGGTGTTTTTCCCTCAGGAAAATGTTGTCAAAATACACGGTTGTTTTGCCGACATACTGTCGTTTTCGCTGCCATCGCGGCTGCTGCTGCTGCTGCTGCTGCTGCTGCTGCTGCTGCTGCTGCTGCTGCTGCTGCTGCTGCTGCTGCTGCTGCTGCTGTTGCGCTTGGGATTGGGATTGTGGTTGTGATTGTGAGTATGGGGGGGGTGGCGGTGGCGGTGGCGGTGGCGGTGGCGGGGGCGGGGGCGGGGGCGGTGGCGGTGGTGGTGGTGGTGGTGGGGGCGGTGGGGGCGGTGGTGGTGGTGGTTATGGTTATGGTTATTGTTATTGCTATTGTTGTTGTTGCTGTTGCTGCTGTTGTTGGTTGTTGTGGTGGTCGTCGTCGTTGCCACTCTTTCTGTCAGTTGACGAGGCATGCTTGCCAGCTCAAAGAGCTATGACCTCCACAGTATACAGTGTGCCTATGTGTGCCCAGTGTAGGGATGGACTCTCCTGACTCCTACAGATGGCTTTTCCAGCCATCAAGGATGCCTTTAATTGGGGCTCTCAGGCACTCTTGTGATGTGTCAAGAAGATCTTGTAGGTCTTCTCCTTAGATTCGGATGCGCAACCGCAACAACAACAGCAGCAGCAACAGGGCGAACTGAATTCGCAAAACCTAAGCTTCAGCACCAAGTCGGTTCTGTCCCACCAACTCAAAAAAACCGACTTGCAAAAGTTACCCAGCTACCGCGATGACAGGCAGTTGTGAACCAGATCGCATGGACAACCGCATCTCTACAGTTGTATTTACAGATAAGTCCCACACCGCCCCCTCGCGACCCCGTGACACACTGCGCACCGATTTCCTGGGATGCAACCACATGACTAGCTGACCGGATCTTCCTCAGTCCTCACCCTCAGCCGTACCAATCTGAGGACTGTGCCGAGGTCGGAGCCCAGGCTCCAGATTCTTCGTCTACGGCTTTTTGCTCCGAACGTGCAATCTCCGGAGCGTTGGCTGCAAGCCGGAACAACTTGGAGGCTATATGCACGCGTGCCAGACTTTAAAAAAAATAGCTCAAAGGCCTCGCTCAAACAGGTCTGTCGAGGCCCTAACCATCTTAGCATTCAGGGCGAGCTTTGACCTGCGCGCGGCGTGGAGCCTTCCCTTTTGCCAGACTTCTGAAAAGGAGAGCAGGGCCAGTACCAATTGGAAAACAGAGAAGCTGCGAACCCTAAGGGGACACAATCAAAGTATTGCAACCAAGCCTGGCAGCAAAACCCCGAAGGATCCCTAAACCTTAAACCCTAAACCCCCAAACCCTAAGTACCGAAAACACGAACGACCAAGTCAAGCCTCTGGGTGGCACCGTCCTTTGTGAAGAGGCTTGCGCATGTTTAGGGTTTGGGGTCGGGGCGTTCCCCCTTATTCTAAGGGTTTAGGGCTTTGGGTTTTGGGTTCAGGGTTCAGGTCAACTTCAGGCTTGTCGGGTTGCAATGTTCCCCCTTATGCTAAGAGTCCTTAATAGGGATTGGAGTACCCCCCATTACCATCCCGATTAAGGACTGTTCGTATAAGGGGGAACATCCCAAGTTTAGGGTTTAGGGCCCGTTCAGGGGTTCGGACGTAGGTTGCTGCGATCGGGTTCTCAGGGGTTTAACTCTAGAGCTTCTTTGCCACTTGGTGCTACGCGGTCTGTGGCCTGGGAGTGCTCTGAGATTTGCACATGTGAGATCAAGAGCCATGGCGCAATCTGATGGCTTAGGCGACAATGACACCAACAAAAGCCTGACAAAGCCTTGCAAAAACAGCTATTTGATGGCCTGAAGCACTGATCGGCCAGGCTTCTCCATAGTAAAAGCAGGATCACCACAACCAAGGTGAGCAAGGCAAAAGCCAGCAGCATGCAGAAGGACCAGGATAGGAAGACTGCCTTCGGAGGCACGGGCTGGCTGTATATGGAAGCAAGCTAAAACAATGGAAGAACGCAGCGTCTACTTCCTGGGGAGCCCTCAAAAATCAACAGTAGCTCTGCTCAAATCGTGCCATGATGCGTAAGAATTGGTATCGTTCGCAATGTTGTCACTGAGAATGGGCCCCACCACCACCAGAAAAAGGATCACGGCTGTGGAGAAGAGCATGTCTGTGACCTGGTACAGACAGCAGAATGGAGGCTACTACGGAGAAACCTATAAGCATAACGGGTGAAAGTGCTGTGCAAATACAGGATTCAGCTGCGCCAAACTTTTGAGTTCAACGTAAACCCAAGGCATTACCCGAGGCATTCAGTTCAAACACCGGGATTCTCTTCTGATTAGTTCAAGGACACTGCAGCACCAAAGATGCGAACCCAATGCTGCGACATGACATGTGGCTTGCAGCATGTCAAGCCAAACCATGCTCCCCAGTAAACCAATGTCGCAACACAACCGCCTGTGTGCCAAAATGTGCCAAACCTTGCCCCGCAAAACTGTTGCGTTCCCTTCCAAAGCAGTTTCTGGGACCACCACGTTTGCCACCTGCGTTCTCCAAGGCCAAGTGCGGATTTGCACCAGCATTCCTCGCGATGCTTTGAAGGCTAAAGTTCGCCTGTGGGCCGATTTTTAATTTGGTCCCGCGGCGGTCCATCGCATACATTCAAATTCAAACTTGGCAGTAAGGGAAGCTGCTGCTATGCTCACCTCTCTTCTGGAGATAATATCCAATTTTCTGATGCATCTAATTCTATTCTTATGAGGACTGATATTACTGTGCCGGAGATTCCAAAGATGAATCCAGATAATGATTAATAAAGTCCCAAGCCTTTATGATAGCAGTATTAACTATTGATAGAAAAGATTCGGGCCAGTGAACAAATGACTTTATCATTGGCCCATCATGATTCTAATCAAAGCGTAGAGGAAAAACCAATATCCAAATGGGTACGTTCACACCATAATTGATAGGATTGCGTACGCCCGTGCGTTCATATGTTCACTTACTCCCTTACAAATATTATGTATTTCGTTTCTTCTATTTCGCTCGCTTGTTCGCTTGATAATATGATGAGTTCGTTCCAGCGCCAGTAGAAATCTCTTGATCAAGATCCATCACCGATAAACATTGGACTCACCGGGTGTTCATCCTAGTTTTGTTCACATATTACCTTTGTTCTCTCTCATAAAGACTGTTGGTACGTTCGCCAGGCTCCTTCACTTTGTTCTCTCTCATAAAGACTTTTGTCACGTTCGCTCAGTTCCTTCACCCCGTTATAATATTACATATCTGGAGAAAGAACTGAATGAATGCATTAGCGAAGCGAACGAATGTAATGCACGAACGGTGTGAACGGCCTGAAGGAAGCGTCTGCAAGGTTGCGACACAAGACTCTGAGAACTTGGATGTAAAACTCAAGTCTTTGGTAACAGCCTGCCGTGCATTTAAAGGCCCACGAAAGCCCCCATGAAAAGAATTTCTTTGTTGGGGTCTTTAATGGGTCCTTCAATGCGGCAACCAGTCAATGGTGGATTTCCTGTTCGCCGTACCAATATCATTATAAGCTCGCGCATGAATACTATGAATAGGGGTAAACTAGTGAACAAGGAAAAGGAAAACATGTGCAACAATGACGTCCTTTCTGTAAGAACAGGAACAGTAGCTTCTGCCTGCTCACGAGCCTACTGCCACGTCAAACGTGCAGTTGTTCGCGTGTTGTCGCCTGTGCCTTCATGCCTGTGTCAGCGCGCGCTGGGTTTGTAGGAAACTGAAACATCTCATGGTCGGCCAAAGCCCGCTTACACGTCTAACGCTCTCCGGCTACTCTCAGGGATGATGCTTGTGCTAGGCACAGTAGCAGCTAAATTCCATCCGGTGTCCTGCGAGAAGCACGGCCGCCAGCAACACGACTTGGACGGTGGGAAGGCTAGCCACGGCAACAGGAATCAGGGACAGAAGCGTGTTCCTGCCAGGCCAGGGTTTGGCACAGATATGGCTTGCAGGAAAAGCCTGCAAGCTCTGTGGGACTTCAGCCTCAGACCTGCAAGAATGTGGGTCCTGACGCGCGGCTGGGCGAGCAGTGTTTCTTGAGCGAGGGTTCGAACTATCAACATCCATAGCAGTATTCCGAGTTTAGTTTGTGCGGTGCTTCACGCTGGAAATACCTTCCCCCACCCCACCCAATCCCGGCGCAAATCTCTACATCTCACGAAGCCCCCGGGATGCAGTCCTCAGCAGATAGGCGACCTCACATGAACGACCGGCGGAACCCTGTATTCGTTGAACGTTGCGCAACATGCTTGGTGGGCCCCTATCGGTTTTCGAGGATTAGCACCCCTACAGATACTCACCAATAGAACCCCGGTGGCTTTCCGAGGAAATGTTGTAACACCCAGAAGGAATGCAGCTAAAGACGCGATGGGATCTGAACAAGGGAGTTGACCCTGCTGGGTCACAAGTCAGAGTGCAGGACCTGGACACCAGACAAACAGATTTAACAGCTAGAGGCACGTATGGGCTGCGAAAAGTCGGAGAACCCTGGGGTGCAGACAGGCCTCAGGGTAGGGCTTAGGGTGTAGTGCCTTTGAGTGCGAGGACGCCGCTTAAACTCTCGCCCTCCCCCCTGTCAAAACAGGGCACAGTCCAGGGATGTGGGTTGTGTTCCACTTGCCTCCTCTCCTACCGTTCAGCTGGTAGGCTCAGCTGCAGGCTTTGGCAGAGAGGATCGGTTGAAAGACTTCTGGATGCTTCTATTGCAGACTTTTGCCGAGAGTTCCAGGCAAATAGCTGATGCATGTGCAGCTAGCGCACGTGCAGGCGATGGCTCGTGCCTGATTTTGTGCCTGCACAAGGTAAAATAAAACACAGTTGCAAAACCTCCAAAGAACCCCTGTCTGCAGTTGCAGCCACCCCATAGTAGTAGCGACTGGCACCTCGGATTCTTGGGGATCCCTGCACTTTTGGTGAGGGGCATTTAAGCTTGCAAGATCCCATCAGACTTCAGGCCGGGTAGGAAGTGTTGACGAAACTTTAAATGGTTTCGGCCATAGTCATGACAGCGGTGGGCGTACAGTAGCTATACGAACATATCCAAGATCGCGAACAGCCGAGCAGTTCCATCTTGCATTTAACATCATTTAACAAAAGATTATTTGCACCAATGGTACTGTTTTGCCGTTCATCCTTTCCCCTGACATTCGAGTTGAGCCCGAAAAGCATCCCGGAGAGCTGCTGCAGAAGAGGGCTCTCTCAGTGTTCTATCAGGCTCCTGAGGCTCCCGAGGCTTCAGAGGCTCCTATGCAGCTGAGGGGTTGCCTCGCCACCCCAACAAGACCAGGGCGCGAAAACGCTCGAAAAGGAATCGGTATCGGTTGACGATGAGCAGTCCCTTCCCCGAGCTGATGTAGGACCTTTGCATGCTCAAGAGTCCTCATGTGCGCTCAAGTTTTTCAGGGAATGAGGTGGACTTCTGGGCCGTGAGTTTGGGCAAGGCACGGATACATGATTGTAGCCCGGAGGGCCACGGAAAGAATTCCCACTGGATACATGAGGATGCCGAGGACGCACATGAACAACAAGGCCCAATGCTCATCGGACTCGAAGCATATCCTGAAAAAGACTGCTGATGAAATTGAGTTTGACAGTGCGTAGCTGTGGCACTCGCAAGACATCCAGGGAACTGAGGGCCCTACACACCAGGCTGCGTTTGCATGCTGTACGTTCCGTTGGGGTTGGCGACGCATTGCAGCGGCAAGAGCGAGTTGATGGTCAGGGTCATGTACAGCGTGAGCAAAGCCAAGCCGTTCATGTTGATGACGTCATTGCGTGTTACCTGCAGCGCGGCACTCTCTCACTCTCATTTTGATAGGCCTGAACATCGGCAACTAATTTTGCACTTGACAAACGCCCTGTTGTCTGGGCCACTCGCCTCCAGCCCCAGGCGGCTGATGCATACCTGAAAGCAACGTGCCAGAGCCACTTGTAGTCTTGACTTATTCGGGTGTTAGGTTGCCTTTGATCTTTAAGCATGGACATCAGAAACAAAATTCAAAAGAACGAGGCTGAAACAAAGCAGAGCCGCCCAAACCAGCAAGAGCAATGCTGCGAAAACTGGATAGGCCAGCAGCTGCATGGCAAAAGTAAGCACGGCACCATCGTTGGATACGACGCATCCTCTGCTCAGTGCGGAAGAAGTAGAGAGCCCCAAACAACCCAGGACTAGAACTCACATCTGCGCTGGTCCTTCCATCATCTACCGGCCCTCAGTAACTTTAATCTCTCATGCTCTCCTCCTGCTGTCTGACCGATCCATCCATCTAGGGGCTCTACCTTGGACCCTTAAGGTTGTACCCTTGAGTTTGGGGGTCCCTTTTTACGGATCCCTGAGGGAATATAAGGGCCATATTAGGGGTACATTAAGGGGAACCTTTAGTAATACAACCTTAGGGGTACGAGGCTTCATCCCTTGAATCCAGCAATGATTGCTGCGCCAACGCTATGTCAACTTTTTGTTGGGAGGCCTAGCCTGCTAGGAACAGCGCCTGTGCGGGCTTGCACATAAGTGGCTTTCCGCATCCCATCAACGCTGGTCCTACGTTCAAAAAGTCCACGTCGAAGGCGAAGATTTCAAGAAAGTCAATCACATGCAGAGCGGGTCCTGAACTCAGTCGCCACACGGCTGCGTTTGTGCCGATCAAATGGAAGCACCATGATTGCAGCGAGGAACGTCCCCAGGCATTCGACAGTAGCATCCCGTTTTTATAGCGCTGAACCTGAAATCTGAAGGTAAGCCCTGTTCCATTCTGTGGCATAGAGTGTCAACCCTTAGCCCCGAAAACAGAAACTTGGACCTTCAGCTGAGACCCAAGCTCCCAAACACGAAGCCCGACAGAAAAGAACTCACCAGAACTCATCCCTAGCTTACCCTGAGCCTTTAGAACTTTAGGCTTCAAGGCCGCGCCTGTCCATTGCAGGTCCAAGTTCCTCCCCGGGAAGCTGGTGTTTGGGTTTAGGATTTAAAGGGTTTAAAGGGTTCAAAGGGTTTAAAGGGTTTACAGGGTTTAAGGGTTTAAAGGGTCTAAAGGGTTTAAAGGGTTTATCTCTAGATTTAGAGCTTGCAAGCTTGAAGGCTTGCAGGTCAGCAGTACATGTCAGGTGGCCTTCTGGAGCCAAGCGGTGCCCAAAGTTGGCACCATCGCCGGGGGAGCTCTTCTAGAGCATTGGGGGGCCGACAACTTTGTTTGGGTCGTGTCCAATGAAGGCTTGCGCTGCACGAACGACTCTTCTTGTCATCCAGATTCATCCTCCAGACTTCAAACCCAGCTCTGCTAGAAAGCCCCCGTACCCCCGCCAAGATCTAAGCAACCAGCTGCTTGCCGCTCCTCATGGCCGCCATAAGCTGCAGCATCAGGATGATCCTTGTCACAGGGCCTATATGAAAACGAACAACCGTCAGAACCTCCAGATAAAAACCTGAAGGGTTTCGACTCTCACGCTAGCGGAACGCGGGCGAGGACTCTGGTTCGAGTGGCAAGACGTGAGACAGAATTCAGGTTTAGGGTTTAGGGTTTGAACCGTTTCTTGTGGAACTCCTTTCGTCATGCACGTTCGTGATCTGGAGCTGAGCAGGGTGTCCAAAGAAATGCTTTTGGCCCTGGTGGATCTGGTGGGGCGCATCCCTCTGGGCCTTCAATGTACCCCAAACATCATGAAGCAGGAGTCTTGCAAGTACCAACTTTTAGCACAACGGTGTAACACACAAAATCAAAATCCTTTAAGTTACACAGACACGCAAATGCCCGGATGAGAAAGCACAACATGGCAACCAACATCCCCAAACCCTGAACCGTTTTGCAGCAAGCCACCCTAAGCCCTAAGCCCTGAGCCCTGAGCCCCAACTTGGAACCAAGGAGCTGCCCAGCTGTCAGGAACACAGTCACCTGTCCGAGCCTCGGGATGAGGGATGAAGGGCGGGGGGGGGGGTTTAGGGCTTAGGGCTTAGGGCTTAGGGCTTAGGGCTTAGGGCTTAGGGCTTAGGGCTTAGGGCTTAGGGCTTAGGGCTTAGGCCATGACCGGCTGGCTCTTAGTAGGACATGAGGTACCCTATAGAATCGCCTAAAGGGTATATATATATATATATATATATACATAGGGCCCTAACTCTCTCATTCCCTACTAAGAACCAGGGGGATGAAGTCCTGTCCCTGGGCCCATGGACTAATGGACACAGATGCGACCACACATTTCAACACCTCACATTACCAGCATGCCGGCAATCTTGTCACCATGAACTGCCGCTACAGCTGAACTGCCTCCCCTCAACGCAGCATGTACCATCTGAACATCTCTGGAGGGTGCCTGCATCAAATATCGTGATATCGTGAGAGGACCACTGTGCAGACTGACTAGGAGTCTCCCCAATGTTGTGTGCAGCTTCTGGCTTATGCCTGTGGGTCGCACAGGGGCAAACTCAGCCTTTTGAAACTGCCCCTGGGATCTGTATCCGGATCTTCCCATCCGGATCTTCTGGCGAGGTAAGCTGCGTTACGAAGCCTACGTCTGAGAGCATTCAAAAGCAAGACACCGCTGACGTGCCGCATTGGTGTGGACGAAGGAGAGCAAAAGCCCTCCCAGCAGCAACGTTGCCATCATGAGCAGCAGTGCGGGCAGCACATCCACCTCGGGAAGTTCAGAACTCTGGACAGACCATTGCGTTGTTAGCATGGCCTGACTGGTCTGATTCTTGCTTCAGACAAGCTCGACTACATCACTTCATGTTCACATGCAGCTCGAAAAAGCGCATTGAGTTTCACGCACTGTACCTGATCCCCAAACTTGCCCGCAGTATTGCCGGGTTTGTAGACCAAGGCTTTCGTGGCTACAGTTGCGCCCTTTGTGAACATCGACTTTTCGCACAGTGTGGGAAGGTATGTGGGAAAGACCACGTTAGTCTACCCAACCACCGAAGCACTGCTGTCTTGAAAGGGCTTCATGCAAATCTAGCCGCGCCCTCGCACGGCTTGCATCTGCCTCGTTGACCTTGACGGTGCCACTCCTGTTCTATCATCTTTGGGGGGTCAGTAGCAAGCTATCGAAAAGACAGTGGCAACTGCACTTCTCATGCGGCCTAGTGCAACGCCTACCGCCTGCCACTTCCGGGTAGACCATCCAACTTCGCTTTGTGCGGAGGGTTCCAATTCACGATTGGAGGTGCGGATAGAACGCTGACCACTATGTAATGAGCCCTTGAGAAGATACGGTTGTGCTTCTTTAAGTTTCTTTTGGCATCCTCAACCCCAGAGAGTATGCCCACGTATCCAATCCTTACCATTGCTGGCCCAGCATGTCCCGCCGAAGCTAGCACTCGGCAGCACTTTGCTAAATGCCACGTTGATCAAGGCAGGGCCACAAACCTCAAGCCCGGAAGGCCACCCACTCCACGCCTTGCAGTTGTTGCAGGAACGACCTTCACGACCATCTGCGCACGTGCCCAAAGGCCCCTGCAGCCCATGTGCGTTGGGTTTGGTCGAAGGAAGGGGGCTTGGGCTCAACGGCCCTCACTAGAAGACCATTGCCTCATAAGGACCTGTCAGGTCTCGATGAACGAAAGCACGACCCTAAACTTGACTGTGAAGGCGAAACGCCTGGGGACATTCGTGCAGAGGACAGGCTGGGCTGTTGCAAAGCGTTTCAGTTTTGAGCTTGAACTTCAGAGCACAAGCAAGGGATCTATAAAACAAGAGAAGCCGCCCTAAAAACTAAACCCGAAACCCAAAAACCTAAACCCAACTCATGGCTTGAAGGGGAGGGCTGAAAGGAGCATCGCACTGAAGCTTTCAGGGATTTCGGCGACTTCCGCCTCGCAACGAACCACTGTAAGGTCGCTTGGAACACAACCTGCTGGTTCTTAGTAGGATGAGGTGCCAGATATAATTCCCTCAAAGGCCCTGTATATATATATATATATAATGTGAAAAAACTAAGAATATATAAATATAAATATACGCATAAATATAAGTATAAATATGAGTATAAAAATATAACTATAAGTAAAAGGAAAAAATATAAATATTAATATGAATAGTAATATAAATAAAAATATGAATATTAATATAAATATAATTATAAATATGAATAAATAAATAAATATATATATATATATATATGCATATATATATATATATAGATAGAGGGCCCTCATTCCCTCATTCCCCAATAAGAACCAGGGTGACTATGCAGTTACAAACCGCTCGGCAACCTCTGGGCACTGCCAGCTGTCTCGACATCGGAACGTTTCGAATGCCTCAGCACGTAGGGCCGAGGCTTGCAGGGACAGTCCTGGAACCTGTGTACATGTATCTGTACATAGTTGACTAAGCTGATCTTGCTAAATCTTGTTTATACCTACATGAAGATGAAACTGCAAATCGCGGGGCTTGCATAGGCCAGTTTGGCGCAGGTCTGGGAGGCAGCTGTGCTGTCAGGAGGCAGGTCGAAATTGGCGCGATATCATGAGCCCGAAGAATGCCGAATTAAACTCCAAACCCTAAACATCCTCTTTGTTGACACACTAAACCCTAACCCGTAAGCATCCCTAAACCCTAAACCCTGAGCCCCAAAGCCGAAGCCTCCTTCGTGAAGAGCTCATCATAGCAGCTTCAGGTACCCTAGTCTAGCTGCTGTGTGAAGCTGCTACTTCTGCAATGCTCCATCGCAGTGTCCTTACAATGCCTTTGAACCTGGACAGGGGGCTCCTGACGTGCCGGTCAAACATGCGACCCGGACTCTAGCAACATCAGGGTATAGGGTTCAGGGTTGAGGGTCTAAGACACCATTCATTGGGATTCTCCGAAAAGAAACGCTTGTGACTGAAAGGCCAGGGATGGCCAAGTAGGAACCTAAGACGTCGAGGAAACACAAAGCCGATGCTCTCAATGCTGCTGCCTCACACAATGCCTTGAATGCTGCCCTTGCCCCAGAATCCAGAACCGATCAGGCTTGCATTCTCCCCCGTCTGCTAGCAAGCTGCCCCCAGTGTGTTGTCCACCCAGAATCCTGCCCTCTGCAGTGGGGCGCCATTGCCTCCTGGCAAATCTCTCGGCATGCGATCAGTAAGGATCCCGAAGCCATGCAAGCATGCTGTAACATGAGTGGCGGGACAAGACCCCCCCCCCCCCCCCCCCAACAAGCAACGCACCCAAACCGCCCAAACCCTAAACCTGGCCCTGGAAAACTGCTCGGGAAGTGCTCTCGGGCCTCGACACAACAGCCCTGTGGTGCACGGGGTGCAGTGGCCGTCCGAGCTGCTGCCTGGTTGCCATGTGCGATTACCAAGGCCGTGCGGAGTTGGTGGGAAAATGGTTGTTCAAGTCTTTAGGTCTTGCATGGAAACGGATGCATCAAAGTCAAACAGAAGGACGGCACGTTTGTCGCAAATGGCCACTCATGCGATCAGCAGTTTTCCCGTCGGCTGTAACGGGAGCTGAAAGCCTGTGGTCATACTGGATGTTGTTACGGCGTTTGAGCATGGGTTTTAGCCATCGCTCAGCTGTTTGCTTGCAGATTTGCAAGAGCTGAGCATCGTATGCTCTTGACGTGCTGCCTAGATGCTGTTGGAAGCGCCCACGAGGAACTCCCCGGGGAGGCAAATGCACAGAGCGGGATCTGTCACACCCTGCTCCGCGGTGCCCTTACCTCCCCCACACTGAGTGCACGTGCTAGAGCCTTCCTCTTCACTGTAAAAGCCACGCTGGCAAAGAGAACACCTCTCTGAACCGTTGTTAGGCGCTTCTTGGCCAGGGTCACATGGACTGCATACCAGAGATCCTGTCTTCCCGCGGCTGGAATAACCTGGTGGACACGGCTGACATTCCACTGACGACGGCAGAGCCTGGAAAGTGCCCACCGGACACGCCTCACAGTTTGACTGCTCTGCAAATGGCTGAAAAGTCCCCGGATCGCATGGGCGGCATGGGGCACCGTCACCGATCGAAGCAGTACCAGCTGCGCACGGCGTGCAAACGCCATCGGCATCCGCCTGCCTGCCTGAAGGACAGTCAATTATCCGCAATGGCGGTGTGAGTACTTCGAGCACCACAGGTGACAGAGCTGCTGGCACGCCATTGATGTCCACCTGAATGACCTGTGCACCAGACCCTTCCACATCGTACTCGAAAAAATACTCCTGCGTGTCCTCCTGGCCCAAACTGATGTTTCGAACATCAGCCGCGTGCCAATTTCCATCAATACTAGTGCGAACACGCACACTGGTTACCAGTGGCGCATTGATGGCAAGCCGGCTGACAGTCCCGATCTGATCCAAAAGTACCCACCGGATCTTCTGTCCGGCAAAGACCTGACCTTGGTGGAAAAGCAAGCTGACAAAGTGGTTGACAAATCTTGACAAACCACGTGCAGCGCAAGCGACAAGCCACCGACTGGTACAACGAGAGCATGCTCAAGCACTTTTTTTAGCCCAGTGGCCACACACAGACATGCGTTCGCAGCTGCTCGCCACACGGGTGTCGTTGTTCACCTCAGAAAAGCGCACTGCACGTGGTGCGCCCGTGCGAGACTCATCGTGCGAAGCCGATCTGGAGTCTGCAGCTCCCATCTGTACACCTATATGCTATGGCTATGTCTGTACCTGTTCTTGCTGAAGCCGCCGCGATCACCCCCCTCAAAAAAACAACCATGTGCGAGAGGAAGGATCAGAATTCTTTTTGCAGTTGTTGCAAAGGCGGTTGTAGTCTAGCCATAGCCTTTACATCTCCAGTCTGCCCCGAACTCATCTGGGCAGATGCAACGGCACCTTCTCCACATCGATGTTGCCTCTCCAAGCCGTGCTTGACAATGAAGCTTTCAGCACCTTACCGGATGGTCTGGGTTGCGGGGGAGGAGTGGGTCGCTTTGTGGCCAACAAACTTCAACCTTTTCGGCTGGCATCAGCAAAGTCAGGGCGCATACTCTGGATCACGTAGCTTCGCGCATGGGGAGCACAGGCAGCTGTAGCCTTCGCGACAATCCTCTCGAGTCATGGCGGTTGGGGTTGGAGATCGGCAGCTGGCAAGATAACAGCACCTTTGTAGGGGTTCGCGTTGCCAGGCAAAAGTATCCTTCTTGGGTATGCCCAGGGACACTATCAGGAACAACAGTTGACGAATATCCGCCAATGCTCCAGCCCCCTACATTTCGCCAGTCCCCAACAAAGCATGTCTAAGTGCCGGGGTTCTAGAAGTCAACTTCCGAGCCCCCTGGCACGCCGGCGGTCCTCGCAGAAGACCTTGTCCCTCGCCTTCTTCACAAAACCACTGGGGCAGTTGATTGCCTCCTTGGTCACCAGAATTATTCGGGCTCTGTTGAATGCGGACTTCCAGAGTGTCCCTCTGTGTTTTGCCAGGGTTTCTCCTCTCAGTCCAAAACCTCAGCCACAACCCTTTTGAGGGACATGCCACCTCATTCCGGGGAACCTCGGAACAGAAAGCGGCCTCCTCGGTTCTTGCAAAAAGGCCAGACTAGCAGCTACTAGCAGAACGGTCGGAAGATACTACCGGCCTTGCAGTAGCGGCAGGAAGCGTCGCACACCACGCATGAACCGAGTTGCTCTGCAACCCTGGAAGCCACAACTTGTCGAGACCCCTGCCCTTCCCTTTCCTCTGTCTTCCAAGTCTTATGTCGCCCCAGGTCCACAGGCCTGCGCTCAGCCCACTTCTCTGAAAGAACTGCGCCGAACCAAAAATCCTGAAGAACTTCCCTGCACCTGCCTAACCTGCAGTATTGGATGGTGAAGGTGTGATTGTACAGGGTGCGCGCCCTTGTTCGAGCCGATGATATGAGACAAAGCTGTGTGCAGGCATGGGACGTACTCATCCGAGCTCCGCAAGCACTTTTTTCGGTCTTGGTCATAGTACCTCAGCTGCTCTAAGATAGGAGCTTGAACCCAAACCCAAGCCCCATCCTGTAAGACTTTGCTTTTGTACTGTGCCCGAACTAGAAGCCAAACCCTGAATCCTGCCATCTATACGAGGCCCAAGGCCAGGAACAAAAACGGAATCACTATGGAGGGCGCTAGGGCTGCCAGAGCATGGTCTACATGCTTCTTTCTCTGATCCATGCCCGGGGGGTGCTTCAACAGCCTAGAGGGTTGTGTGAAAGCTTCGGGTGCATCAGAAGGCCCTTCCACACGCGTCATGCTCTCAAGAGTGGAACCTGCAGCCTTTCGGGCACGTAGGTGGTTATTGCCCAAAACCACTCGGATAAATGTACCCGGCGGGGGGGGGGGACCCCTTACTGTACTAAGCCTGCCTGCCGCACTGGAAATCCACTCGACCGCTGACTGTTTTCTGCCCCTTGCCCCATTTGCCGCCTTTCCACCCCTTGCCTGACAGCACCCCTTCTTATGCAGGAAGAATCAGTCGAAAGATGCCACTTGCACTTCTTGCCTCTCTTGCAGCTTTCTTGTCTCGCACAAGTGTGGCGCAAGTGGGGCAAGCACTTGTTATGTCTGCATCTTCAGCACCCCTAAACCTGCCAGTCTCGGAACTCGGTTGCAGCTGAGATTCTGGATGCTCCGGAGCATGTCCAAGAGACCGAAGTAGTTCCTGATCTTGACTTCTGTTGCATGTCGTGGGGGCTCTTTTTTTTTTTTTTTGGGGGGGGGGGGGGGAGGCTTCGAACTATGGAGCATTTTTGTGGGCCCACTTCCCAGGAGCCGACTGCCCCGCACAAGTAGGCCAAAGCTGTCGGCTTCGTGTTCGCGGCTTGGAGAATGCCCCAGCTCTCCTGAACTCCCCTTACCTCAACTGCCGCTCAGAATCATGGGTGTAGACCAGCTCGCGAAGTTACCTGGAAGGTTGAGCCAAGCAAGTCTGCTATGCGGGGCGCTTGGGCCTCCCGAGTTCATCGGTCCGGGTGCTCTTTTCACTCGAAAGCCGGACCCTTAACAGTGCAGTTTTGGCCGATGCTCGGTTCCTCACGAAACCTAAGGTGCAAGATGCTTACACACTTTAGAACACATGCATGTGTGCATGGTACTAATTTCTGTCTAGACGGATAAGAAGTCGATAGCTTTTGAGCATATAAAAAATCATTAAGGTGAAGCCCGGGGGTTAGCACATGCAAGTTCGAAAGTGCTGTAAATCCCACATCAATCGTGTCGACAGCTTTTATTATCGCGAACCCGCATCCGGATAGCCAAACGAGGCGTTTCCATAGAACACGTTTGCATAGTTCAACAGCTGCGAGTGAAAGCCAGCTTTACACATCCCGCCCCCTCCCCCCCCAGTCGATGAAAAGGCCTGCAATGGCCGGTTCCGAGAGCTCGGGATCTGGTGAGAAGCGGTCAAGGCTCATCAGGGAGCGCGCTACAAGCTCCGTGACCTGCGGGATGATGTGGGCTGATGCTTTTAACTAAGTATAGCTTCAACCTGCTGTCTTTTCAGCCCTTTTGGGGAGAACTCTGGGAGAGCTGCAGCACTGGGTTCAACACCCTGGGCCTCAGCATGGACGTGGGGCAATGCACCGATTGGCCACTCAGGCGTGAAATCGGTGGAGCGCGCAAAGGGGAAGTCCGTGTCCTGGCATCAGGCTCTTCATGAAGAGAAACACAAGACTTCGGGCATGACGATGCAAGACATGAAGAACAAAGCCGCGAAGCAACAACAGATTTGATTTTGGCCGGACCAGCAGTGCGGAAGTACACAGGGGGTATGGCATTGCTGATGCTCCCTTTTTAGTGAGCCAGCGTGAGTGGATTGCTGTAGAGCTTGTGATCTTCAAGCGCTTTAGCTTTACTTTGGAAAAGATTCGCCTCTTCTCGGTACCCTCAACCTTAAACCCTTAACCCGCGCCGAAATGCCGCTTGTCAAACCTCCCGTGTTGATGAGCTACAGGGGCCTCCAACCCCACCCCCCCAGGAAGAATCTGCGGATGCATGCTTGCTGACATGTGACAGCAATTTGGCCGATGACCCTGAAGTACTCCCACCTCAGCTGCTTGTGAAGCACGCCTGGTGCAAGCAACCAACCTGCTGGCAATGACTAGCAAATAAGCTTTCCAAGGCACTTTGTTTTGTTGGCGGCAACGTTTCTATCAATCAAGTCGGTTCTCACAAAACCAACGTCTGCGAGCCCCAGTTCCACGTCCTGGGGGAGGTGGCACACGACACACAGTAATTACAGCGCCACCGCATCAGAGCTGCAGCTGGTGCAAGTGGCTCAGCCATGCAGCTCTTTCGCTGAGCACACCCGCTCTATCGGAAAGAGACATGCTACTGCACCTTGCAACTCCTTGGACCACCTTCCAAAAAGTTTCTGTGAATCTGGCATGCAAGAGCAGTTCTTAATGCAAAACCTCATGCCTTCTGTTTTCAGAAGGACTTTAGATGTTCAATTCCTTATTTTTAGTGGCCGAGTAGAAGCTTCAGGAAGCCCCCGATGGCACCCTTGTGAAAACCACACTTCTCTGGGTGGTCCTGCACGATCTTGTTCTGGTTGAAGGCAAAGACAAGCCGAGGCACGTCTGTCATGATGTCCAAACCTTGAGATAAAAGTTCCTGAGATTCCCAAAGTGGGACGAATCTCTGCAACTGCTGGCAAACTTGGAACATGAATCCCGGGAGGTTGCTCTGTAGCCGCCGTCTGATATGTTCGCGCTTTGGGGCGGTTCTCAAGGGGAAGAGACCAATGCCGGGTTGCTGCCTGCTGGAGCTGCATTGCACCTCGGATTGAGTTTGTTTCGGCTTGCCTCTGTCACGGCACGGCAAGCGCCCGGTGCCAGCAGTTCAACAGGCACCCTTTCAGAACCCAATTGACAGGCACAGCCGGCTGTCGACCTAGACAGACGAGACAGGTACACCCAACCCCTGCAAATGCTGTCGATGCACTTCGCATCAACGTTGCAAATTATGTCCAACCTCCAGACCAGACTCACCAATAGAGGTGTGGGCCTGCCGATCAGAGACCAAGTGAGAATTCTGAAAATTGCCCGCGTCAAAAGCGTGATGCACCGCGGGTTTTGCAAGGCTTTTCCCTGCAAACAGTATTTGCACAAGTCAACCACACACACACGTCATCACACCATGATGAGCCGGCGTTGCTCGCCGTTAGCTTGATCCTGATTTACGTCCTGGTTAGGCTTCTGGTGCTCGTCCTCGTGCTCCTCAACATGCTGATTATTGTTCTCGGCATCGTTGCGAAGCCATTGGGCATACAGGTGAGCTTGCTCATCCTGGAATCTCCACAGATGCTGCTGCATAAATCTGTCAACTTCCCAAGGGTTGATCCACTGCACGCTGGACACTTCGTGGTCCGGGCCTTTGCCCGGGTTCTGCTGCTTCAGCTTGCACCTGAAGATGCGAAAGCCACCACGAACGGTTGCAAGGAGTTCTCCGACTTCCACAGGATAGCCCGACTCCTCCCAAGTCTCTCGCTCGGCGGTTCTTGTTGCCGGCTCTTGCCAATTGGTTTGACCACCTGGGATGTCAAACTTGTTGCCGTCGTAGGTCAGCTTCACTGCTAACATCGCGCCGTCTTTCTTCACGAAGCAGCCGGCATGCGCAGGGGCAGCATCTGCATCAGATAGTGCTCGAGTGCTGTTGGTGTCAGGCACACCCGCAACTGCCTGAAGGCTCAGCCAAGAAAGCAGCACGCGAAACCCGGCCATAGCACTCGGATAGAGTGGAAGGCTGCTGCAAGTAGCAGTAGCGCACAACACACGTGAGTTTGCACGGTGTGACGCCTTGAGCCAAAATGGCTACTCTCTCGGACTTAAGGCCTAAGGCTTTCCGGCTCGGCAATCCGGGAAAGCTGCGTGCCCCAATCTTTCAAAACAACGGAAAGCAAAAGCTTGCCCCTGCCCGTGGATCAGGTGGTCCGCGCCATAGCAATTCGGATGGCCGAAACCAGCCACTCCTGCAGCCGGGTCACCCAACCCGGAGATCGAGACGGCCTTGCCGAGGTTGAGGCTGGCTATGGCTGGCTAGCATCTTTCGGAGTCTTGGGTGAACATTGTGTTTCCAGCTGGAACGAGAAGGGGCCACAAGCACAAGAGGGGTTGGATTGCAAGCAGCTAGGGTACAAGCAGAAACAAATCAGCACCGATGCCACGATACTTGCCGGGGTATGAAACGCGAGTCTTACACTGGAAACTGCACAACCGCCGTTGCGCAAACTCGGACAGATGTCTTAGCCGGCAGTCTGAAACCGCAACCCAAATCCTGACATATCCTGACACAAAGCTTGCGCGCGGTCAGTTAATTCTCCGTCGTGTTTATGAGTTTTGCCGACTTTTCAGCGCTCTCCATGTCAACATCCTCTCATCAACAATCTGTCGTTGAAGGGACCTCCTTCCTTGTAGCTGCGAGTTTGTGGTGGGATGAATGAGTCAGAATGAGTCCATTAATTGCCACCACCTCTCGATGACTTGGGCACCAGTCATTTACACATGGAGACGTTAATGAGAACACGGGCACAACAGACCTCCCAATCACAAATGCCGGGAAGGACCTCGACAATGGCATTGCGCAAGTCGTCAACTGTGTGGAAAGGCGAGTCGTGCCTGCGAAGGTATCGTATCCAGCTAGTAACTCCAGCATCGGATGCGCTCACAGACATTACATGAACGGCTTGCTCTGCTGTGGTCAGACTTAAACCTTGAATTTCAGAACCACCCCGAACCACCAGCAGAATCAAAGAGTGTTCTTCGCGACGACAGGGCAATGCCAACTGCTATGCTGCTGGTATCAGAATTTGTCTTCAGCAGTGAAGCCGCCATCAGACACTGTGTCCGAGGCATGGCGACAAGCTCGAAACTGAGCCGAAGGCTGCTCGTTTGGCTTCGGGCTTAAGCTTGAACAGGCAGCCCTGTGAAGAATGTCAGCTTCACCAAGGCTGGCGTAGTGGTGACGTGGCAGCTAAGAACAATTTGGTAACTAGCCTCAAGCCCAACTGCCAACTGGTCATGATTTTTCCAAGTCTAAGCTCTGATCAGGCCCATTGCCGCCCGTTGCCCAGAGCCAGGTCTTCTTTGGTGTACGGTCCATGAACCCCGACGTCTAGCCACAACCCTGTCCGGGGCCTGGTGAAAATCACACCTCAGGTTGCAGGCTTGTCTCAGGAAGTTGCTGCCCGTAAACCTGACAGATCCCTCGAGCCGCCAACCTGAAATCCATTTCCGAATCGAACCCACAAGAAAGAAAACAACCGTCCTCTCTTGAAACCCACACCAGACTTGCGGGCAAAATCTTACCACAACACAAGCAAGACAACATAACCCGGAAGCAGCTCTTCCATTTGCAGAGTCAAGCCACCTGCGAACTGTCCAAGCGCGTTGCCTTTGCGATAATTGATGAGCGACGCCACGGTCCGCAAGTTGAACTCCACAGCCATGCATGTGTACGCTGCTGGGTTGCCTCGGCATGCCCCTTAGACACCCCAAAGTGTAAAGCTTGAACACATTTTTGGAACATGCTCTCAGAGACCTCGTGTTTCAAAATGCCACTGAAGCGACCAGCTGAGGCCTGGGGCCATGCCTGCATCCCCTGGCATGCGCTACTTTGCTTCCGGAATAAGCCTAAAATGCGAGGCGCTCTCAGCTCATTGTCCACTGGCCCCAATACTTTTTTTGTTTCTGCGAGAGTTCCTGCTACTGGGTTTTTGGGTGCCGAGGTGCTATAAATGAAGTCCACCTGCCCGGCGCCAACGAATTCAAAGTTCCTCGAGAAGGCGCTTCGTTGAACGGGGCTACGAGTAGATACTTGCAGAGCTTCTCTCGGCTGCCCTCTGGGTTTAGGAATTGGATGCCGAACAGGAGTCTGATTAAAATCCAGCGGAATGGATTCGAATTCCAGCCCGTAGGATGCATTGAGCCGTCGCGTCAAGTAGTCCTGGCAAGGGCAACTGTGCAATAAGAGTGGCGCGCAGTGTGTGACAAGTGCCAGGTGCGCGTCTCGGAGGATATGGTCGTTGTGGCGCGATTGAAAATGGCGAACCCAATTCCGCAACACAAAGCCAGTACGCACCAAGAGCGGATTTCAGCTGCCTTCGCGCAGAATGCGATTCACCGAGACTTCTGAGGCATCCTTCCGCTTCAGAGTACGGTAACCGTAACCCGTTTGGACCCCAGGCATGGGCCCCTTTTGCTCCTTGAAGGTCGGCCCGAGGGAAGTCTCGAACGCAGCAGCTCCCTGGATGGCCAAGCCACCGATCCTCAGCTGCGTTATGCTAAGCGTTGCTTTCGGTTCGGATTTGCATGCTATAGCTGCGGGGGTTGCTATAGGGATTCAGTACCCAAAACCGTTCACCCCCGCTCCAGCACGTTCTATGCCCAGGCGAACAGACAGTTCTCGACTCTGCCACCCCGCAGCAAAGCTCTCTTCCTCTCTCCGTGTTTGTGTTTGTGCTGCGTGCGTGAGGGATTTTGCACCAGCCCGTTGGCATAGCGCCAGTGAAGCTGAATGTCAACGTCTTTGGGGGCTCCGGATGCGTTTGAGCTTTGCAGCATCCGCAAAACCAGAAGCCCCTTAAGTCCCAGAATGGAAAAACCACAAAAGCCAAAGGTGCTGAACTCTGCAGTCCTGCCATACAGCTGAACCCGCAGTGTCCCGGCACAGTGGTTTTGCCTCGGCACCCCGGCAAGCGTGAATCTTGAGCAAGGTGGTAGAAAATTGGGGGGTGCGAGCTGTCGGCCCTCGGA